>CAJPEX010000576.1:45439-93229 GCA_905338405.1 Notodromas monacha
TTTTTTTTTTCTCTTGCCTTCAGGTTGAGGCGATTCAGCCATGGACGACTCGTCTTCGCTGATATGGTGATTTTCCGAAAAGGATTCACTCATTATTTCTTTTCTATTCTGTAAATATATATATATTTATAGATATGAAGTATGCATAATGATAATTCAAAGTTGGATCACTGGTAGTATATATTTCGCGAAAGATATTTTTGGCCTACTGGTACACATTTGTACGTGCAGTTTTTTGCAAGGCCTAAATACCCTCCGCGAGGGGTATCCCCGCGCGAGCTGTTGCTCCCGCGAGGTTCAGATGGGTTCTGAGGATGGGGGATCCTGGTTGCTATGTATGGGTCAGTATTCGCAGTGAAGAGAATTTAGTTAGAGTGTAGTAACTAGTGAGTAACATGATGACTCGAGCAAACAGGGGCAAACATCAATTGCAGCAATAAGAGGAAAATGAAGTACACTTTATAAATAAAACGCGAATGCATCTGCTTTGTATCTTTGCTTTTGGTGAATAAAAATCGCTATTTCCTGTTATTATGATCAATTGAATGAGGTAAGTTCTTTTTTTTTCAAGTAGTGGTTCCACAAACTGGAATGTACCACCAGGTAGCAACTGCAAATTTGCCGCCTGAACAATTCCCGAAAGAACCTCTGTGATTGTCAACAAAGGTCATAATAAATCTCAACGGCCTTCAGGCAAACTTTCAGTCCTCTCAATGACTCCACCCACCATTAATTGATTAAACATCTTCCAGGCCAACTTCGAGCAAATAAATACCCTGATTAAATTGATTTTTGCTCAGAAAGTGCGACAAATTTACCAATAATTAAAAGAGCAAGAAAACAACATTTTCCTTCAAGCTACGTAAGTGACAAAATTTTTTTTTTGGCCTCTCAGAACTTCAGAAGTGACTCAGACGCGAGAACCGCGAAAATTACCTCACTCTGTTTTTCCCCCAGGGTATCATAAAGTGGGTGTGTAACATGAACAAAACACCCATTTTCTTGGGTTATTGCCCAGCTGTTTACTTGCCAAGTAGAAAAATTTACGACCGCTTGCAATGAGCAATAGCAGGACAATTTTTCTCCCTCTTTCCAAGAAGAATAATTCAAAGTCGAAAGCTGAAGCACTGGCTTCGTGTATTCACTTTTTTCTCTAAAAAAGAAAACTGTAATACACAAGAAAAGCACGCGGGGATTCCAGAGACCTGATAACCTGTATTTTGCAACCCCTTTCTTCATATAACATGTGAATTCGAGTACTCATTACTGTACTTCGCAATTTTTCTCGGTGATGGTCATTGCCAAGAATTCTTGGAACATTCTGAAGTTGTAGTCCGAAGGGGCTGAAAAGTTTCTATTCTAGATGCAAGAAAATTTGTTCATGAAACCCAGCATCAATATACCATATTAAAATTAAAGCATCACTTACCCAAGCAGGTTTTTTTTTTTTACAAGAATATTATCTCGCTATTTCAAACCTTTTACACCGTAGAATGACCAGAAAAGTTCAACTTGTTTTTGTATGGAAAAAGTTTTTCACAAATTTTTTTTGAAAAAAAATTCTGGGATATGCGTGGAAAATCACTCATTACTGACCATCACTCCCTCTCCCCTTACCCCGCTGGCTGTCCAGTTGACCCACCTCGGGACGGATTGTTCTGGGTCCCAATTCTACCCAGTCCGCGGGACCAATTCTGCATGGTCCAATTTTGTTAGGGACAAATCCTTCAGGAGAGTGTGCTGATGAGTTGTGTATACAGTATGTGAATATTTTACAGCACGGTTTTATATGGGCTGCCATCTAAAAGGATGGTCTGAAACAGAAGACATTTTTATTCAAGGAAATCTTGTGAAATAACGATGACATGACGTCACATTAACTCGTGTTATTATTGAAACAAAAGGGATTTAAAAATTTTTGATTACGTTTTTTATTCGAAAGTAAACAGTTTTTTTTTTATTGTCATCGCCGGTAATTCCGTCAATGTTTCAAGACAAAAAGCGAATCTTTTCACGGGAAAAATACCAAAATTTACATGAATGAGAGAAGATTATTCAAGAAAAACAAGCGGTGGTTTCACAAATTGAAGTGCACAACCACCGGCAGCCGCCGATTTGACGCCTCAACAGTTGCACCCCGCAGGGATTGTCAACAAGAGCGTAACAAATCTTGAAGACCTTCGAGCAGATTTCAAGCCTTCACCATGATTCCACCCATTATTTGCTTTGCAATCTTCTTGACCTTCGAGGCACACAGTGAGAAGAACAAAAAAATGAACGGATTTTTTCTCAGAATTTATGCCAAACATTGACCTGTTGTTGAAAAAGCAAGAAAACATCACGCCAAGTGAAAGACGATGTGTTTTGCTTTCCCCATCAATAGAAAGGGCCACAGAAATTACCACAATGCGTTTTCCTCACATGTACCAAGACATCATAACATGGAGGTTACGTGAGCAGAACAGCATGACGCTTGGGTTATTGTCCAGTTGTTTATTGCAATTTCCGTGGATATACAGAATATTGGAGAAATTAATGGCTTCTGATAGAATGGAGTATGGCAGGAAAAGTGTATCCCACTTTCCAAAAACAATGAATTACTTTACTTTCGAAAGGATCACTGCCTTCTTATATTCTTATTTTTGAAGGTTTCACACTTAATTCCCTTTACCACTTGGCCGGTGCGCATTTTGCGACACCTGTCTTCAACACTCGCAACTTCAGGTACTCAATTATTTGTCCAGGTGACGGTCATAACAACATTATTCCTTGCTATGTACTGATGCGTCATACTCATCACTCAGTATTCAATAAAATAAGGGTCTCAAAGAAACTGACAAGTTCTCATTCTACATGTGACACGATTTGTTGGGTGAAGCCTGAAATTATTGCAAATTTAAAATGTGATTCTTTCGATTTCTAATAAGCAATCTCAGCCGTCATTCGTGGAATAGCTCATTGAATTTATGCATCTTTTTAATGCGTGAAAATAATCCATTTCCCGTGTGTGAAAAATGTCCGTCGTCTTCAAAAGCTGAATAACTGTCGGAAAGTATAGCAAAGCTTTCAAATTCCCGATTGGTAATTGAGATTTTCAGGTCGATCATCTGACCTCAGACCGATCTAGAAAGTTGAACGAATTACAGTATCAATCATCTGATTTTATAGAGTATGCAATTTTCGTTTTTATAATCTTCAGAGAGTTACAGTTTTATTTCCTTCCTGAAAAGTATCCCACCCCCCCCCACATAAAAGTCCCCCCCCCCCCCCCCCACAAAAAGTTGCTTAGTTTGGAATTTCGAGTTCTACTATTTTTATAATCACCCGGAGAAACGTATACTGCAGATCCTCCTACGGGATCAATGGGAATTTCCGATAATTTTTTCTGCACACCAAAAAGAGATTAGAACAACACCAAAAAGACTCACCGTATATGCGCAAAAAAAAAAAATTTAAACGCGGAAGAAAATGTAATTTCAACATCAATCTTACAGTATCACAACACGTGCGAGCATCAGCTCCTGTTATATATGACTTTCTCTGAAAAACGAATCACATCATGGCATAAATATTTTGCATGCCCTTGCGAATGTAAAAAACTGACCATCATCAACAACAGAAGTGTACCAACTGAGGGCTACCAAAAATAATCCCCTGCTGGTTTATGAATAAAAAAAAGTACATTTAATCCTCAGCATTCATTTCAAGATCATCGTGGGTACCCTTCAGCGTACGCGTGATCTTCATTAAGCATAAATTATCGCGTATAATATAAAACAAGCTCCGAATGAAGTGGACAATTGCAGTGAATATCATCGTATACAAAGAATCACTTCATTTTGGGTATCGAAGCAAATTGTTGACATTAACACCCATCAGGAGATCATCATCATCATCGTCGCCTCCCAAAAGCGTTGCCGCCGAACAAATTGAACAAATTTGCGATCCACTGTACTGCTTCGTTTTGAGGCCTGTAATTCGTATTCTGATGATTATTTGGTCGTGAACTCGAATTTGAACATTGTTTGAAACTGAAGAACATATAAACCGACGATTGAGGTACTGACCTCAGGCCGCAAACGGCCGATTGTGCTCACTCTTTTATTTCACTGGAAGGGTGAAACTTCAATCTTTGTCAGAGAGGCTTATGAGCCCCTGACAAATGGCTTCTGATAGAATGGAGTATGGCAGGAAAAGTGTATCCCACTTTCCAAAAACAATGAATTACTTTACTTTCGAAAGGATCACTGCCTTCTTATATTCTTATTTTTTGAAAGTTTCACACTTGATTCACTTTACCACTTGGCCGGTGCGCATTTTGCGACACCTGTCTTCAAAACTCGCAACTTCAGGTACTCAATTATTTGTCCAGGTGACGGTCATAACAAAATTATTTCTTGCTATGTACTGAATGTTGATGCGTCATACTCATCACTCAGTATTCAATAAAATAAGGGTCTCAAAGAAACTGACAAGTTCTCATTTTACATGTGACACAATTTGTTGAGTGAAGCCTAAAATTATTCCAAATTCAAAATGTGATTCTTTTGATTTCTAATGAACAACCTCAGCCGTCATACGTGGAATAGCTTATTGAATTTATGCATATTTTTAATGCGTGCAAATAATCCATTTCCCGTGTGTGAAAAATGTCCGTCGTCTTCAAAAGCTGAATAACTTTCGGAAAGTATAACAACGTTTTTAAATTCCCAAGTGGTAATTGAAATTCTCAGGTTGATCATCTGACCTCAGACCGATCTAGAAAGTTGAACGAATTATCAATCATCTGATCTTAGAGAGTGTGAATTTTAGTTTTTATAATCTTCAGAGATTAATTTTAGTTTTATTTCCTTCGTGAAAAATTATCCCCCCCCCCCCCTTCGGAAAAGTTTCTTAGTTTGGAATTTTGAGTTCTGGTACAGTATTTTTTTAATTACCTGGAGAAACATGCACTGCAGGAATGAACGGGAATTTCCCATCATCATTTTTTCTGTAGACCAAAAAGAGATTAGAACAATAGCAAAAAGACTCACCGCTTGAGCAAAAAAAATATTTAAACGCCGAAGAAAATGTAATTTTAACATCAATCTTACAGTATCACATCACGTGCGAGCATCAGCTCCTGTAATATGACGTTCTCTGAAAAAATAATCACATCATGGTATAAATATTTTTGCATAACCTTGCGAATGTATGAAACTAACCATCATCAACAACACAAGTGTACCGACTGGGGGCTACCAAGATTAATATCCTGGCTTATGAATGAAAAAAAGTAAATTTGATCCCCAACATTCATTTCAAGATCATCGTGGGTACCCATCATCAGCGTACGTGATCATCAAGTATAAATTATCGCGTATAATATAAAACAAACTCCGACAGAAGTGGACAATTGCAGTGAATACAGAGAATCACTTCATTTTGGGTATCAAAGCAAATTGTTGACATTAACACCCATCAGGAGATCATCATCATCGTCGCCTCCCAAAAGCGTTGCCGCCGAACAAATTGAACAAATTTGCGATCCACTGTACTGCTTCGTTTTGAGGCCTGTAATTCGTATTCTGATGATTATTTGGTCGTGAACTCGACTCATTGTCTGATGCTTCATCAAAGAAAGCCCCGGCGACGTCGGGGATCTTATTGGTGCTGGTTTCCACGGCTTTCGGCTTGTCTGGCACAACATTTGATGCTGCTGGTGTTTCTGTCGAACCCGAATTCATGATCGACATTATCCAGGGCACGTATTCCGAAACCCTGGTGTAAACCCCGGGCATGTCCGGACGGGCACAGCCGATCCCAGCTGACACGACCCCTTCGATCGTCATGAAACCCTCCTCTTCTTTGAACAACGGCCCGCCGCTGTCACCCTGAATAAAAAATAATCAACTAAATCGTTATTTTCTAGAATTCTTTAGCCTTAAAAGGGCAAAGCACGCATTTTCATTCCAAAAATACGCCGGAAATTCTGAGGCATGTGCATTTGCATTAGGCCAGGTAGACTCTTTTCTGCAAGAATAAAATATACCATAAGACATCATTTCTATAGGCTGCTGTCACAGACATCAATTATTCATTGTTTATTTCGGATTTTTTTTTATTTGATGGTGTCCAAAAAGATTGCAGCTTTTCCAGTGACTTTTTCAAGAAAGTCTGGTAAAAGAGTGATTTTGGTTGTTCAATGAATTTTTCTGAATATTTTTTTCATCTAACAATGAGGCAGTACGCTGATAATTTGGGTTCAATTGCATTTTAATAATGAGGAAGACCTATACCGTGTTCATTATACCTGCGCCGCTCTCGAATAAAATTTCCGGAAAATGTTTGCAAAAGCAGAAAATTTCTAATGGAATTTCATTGATCTGGAACCATTTGCCAGACTCGAAATTCGGCAGCCCCTCACTTGGAGGAATATAAAACGCAGCGGTCAGAAAATAATACAATATAGGATCTGCTGGGGAACAATGACTGTTCCCCAACTGTTCACGCATTTATGGTTAATTTTGAAAATGATTTTGTTTTTCTCATATGTCAGAATACTGTATCACGGTAGTTTCGTAACACTTTAAAGAGTAACTCTCGAATCATTTGCATTCCTCGATGCCCTTTTTCGATGAGCATGATCGATGAATGGGTTCGCAAGGCGAAAATCCATCTACCGACTGTAAAATTTGAAAGCGACAATTTTAAATCGCAGTAATTATGTCACGAGCCGTATTTCTTGATTTGAAGTACTGTACTACAAGTACTACTTAGCGTGGGAATTGAACGGCACTTTTTAAGGTGTGCCTATTTCACCAATATAATGCGCAGTTTTTCTCCTGAACATAGAATGACTTGGTCCTCTTCGTAGAAATTTCATGACTTTCAAAATTAAGCGTGATTCACTCCAATTTACCAAAAAACCACATTTCATAGAAGCTCTTGAATAGTTCACGTAATAAGCTAGGAAAAAGAGCGGGGGAATTCGAAAAAAATTGCAAACCTTGGACACGCGTCTTTCGTTTTTTGCTGTTGAATTTTCTAATAACAGAGACTTGCGATCAGCATACCTTTTTTGTTCAAGTAGCGTAGTAAAGTACGATGCCATAAGCTTCCGAGCTTTCAAGGACATTTAAATACAGTATTCGCAAAAAGGTAAAAAACGGGCATTTTCGGGTTCCGACGGCAAAACCAAACGTGTCTCGGGCGTTCATAGATGTTCAAAAATGCACAAATTTACCTCCATTGTTTTTAAGAGTTTAGCCAGCATTCTCGAGGAAACGTTCATAAAAAGGCTTCGTCTAAAGAATTGGGTAAGACAATACTTACTTGACAAGAGTCTTTTCCTCCTCGGGTGAGACCAGCACAAACGTGCGTCTCGGCGATGAAGAATTGAGGAAACAACTTGGATTTGCAACTTCCGTAATCGATGATTGGCACCGAGACCTTCTGCAGAATCGGCGACATGGTACCGCCTGCCAAAAATACCATTAATCTAATGTCCTGTACATATATTACCGGTTAAGAATCTGATACAATGAGTGACTATATACATGATCAGCACCTTCTACTGTGGCTCCCCATCCCGCAACAGTCAAATTTTGACCCAGGAGATGGTCCACTCCACCCATGGCGGAATTCGGGCAACACGGCAAACACACGGGTTGTGCGAATGAGTCAAAATCCACGGCTTTGTCAAGAGTGATGATTGCCAAATCGTGAATCAAGGTTGATGGATTCCAACCAGGATGCATGTCGAACGAGGAGACTGGAAAAGCCGCGGCTGGTGGTTGTTCAGTCCGAAAAATGTCGTATTCCCTGACCTTCACTTGGAGGTTTGTTCGTAATCTAAAATCAAGAAGCCATGTAAATCAGACAAGTGTTTTCTTGAATTTTTTTTGATAATTTACTCGGAATTTTGGGAATGCTAAACATCATGTGGTAATTCAAATCCCCACTAAAAAAAAACATAACCTTTTTTCTCCTATTATGATCGTCCATACGCAGAATTTTAACATAAAACCGTGCGGTTCTCTAATCCGCATTCAAACTGATAATAGATTAAATATAGGAACGTTTTATATCCCATCATGACAGACGTCTCACAAAAATGCTGAATATATTGCATTGCAACTGGGTCCGTAACTTTAATCTGACCGAGAAGTATGCTTAATCTAATTCTAAACCAAGCTTAGACAAACATACAACTAAAAATGCAAAAAACATGGTGTATAAGAGCTTCTCAACTTGATTTCTTGGAGTGAAATAGTGGCCGAAATATTCTTTTGAATACTGATATTAACTTTAAATTACGTGAAAAAAGTAATGTAGATCTTCCGTTTAAATTCGTCCTTTTAATATAATATAAAATACAGCATTCGGAAAAGATCGTTGGTCGAAACTTGACACGTTTTGTACACTACGAAAACGTTTATATATTATATTTTGATTTTTTAATGCACGCATGCGACCACTATGTCGGGGGACTCGGGGCTGAAATTCAAATATCAAGAGGTGACATCTTGTGACGGGAATGAAAACACAGGCTTCCTTGATAACACCGCCTATTCCTGGAAACGAGAAGCATACTTAGTGCTGCTCAAAGTATCAAAGATTCATCGCAAGGCTCGGAAACAAAACTTAACCAAAATTATATCGGTTGATTCAATTTAATTACATTCAATCGTTCAATGAATGATTACATTGCGCCGTAATACAATAATCCGCTCTTTATTNGTTTTTTTTTTTTTTTTTTTACAATGTGCTCGAAATTTTGGGAATGCTCTGCATCATGTGGTGATTCGAATCCCCACTCAAAAATGAAAAACTTTTTCCTCCTTTTATGATCAGAATTTAAGCATAAAATCGTGCGGTTTTATAATCCGCATTCAAATTGATAATAGATTAAATACAGGAACGTTTTATATCCCATCATGACAGACGTCTCAGAAAAATGCTGAATATATTGCATTGCAACTGGGTCCGTAACTTTAATCTGACCGAGAAGTATGCTTAATCTAATTCTAAACCAAGCTTAGACAAAAATATAGCTAATAATGCAGAAAACATGATTTACAAGAGCTTCTCGACTTGATTTCTTCGAGTAAAATAGTGGCCGAAATATTCTTTCGAATACTAATAATAACTTTAAATTACGTGAAAAAGGTACTGTAGATCTTCCGTTTAAATTCGTCCTTTTAATATAATATAAAATACAGCATTCGGAAAAGATCGTTGGTCGAAACTTGACACGTTTTGTACACTACGATAACGTTTATATATTATATTTTGATTTTTTAATGCACGCATGCGACCACTATGTCGGGGGACTCGGGGCTGAAAGTCAAATATCAAGAGGTGACATCTTGTGACGGGAATGAAAACACAGGCTTCCTTGATAACACCGCCTATTCCTGGAAACGAGAAGCATACTTAGTGCTGCTCAAAGTATCAAAGATTCATCGCAAGGCTCGGAAACAAAACTTAACCAAAATTATATCGGTTGATTCAATTTAATTACATTCAATCGTTCAATGAATGATTACATTGCGCCGTAATACAATAATCCGCTCTTTATTCAGCCAATTAAAAAAATAAAGAAAAAAAGAAGAGCGAAATTCCGTTCCAGATTTCCAGACTGACTATCTTCTTTTTTTTGTGTGGACATTCAGCTATATTACATTCCGAATAATGCGCCCACCGTTTTCGAGAAGGATTTCTACAAATATTGTATATCACGTTCGAAACGCAATGCTGATATAAGCATCCGAATATTGGCAATTTATTTTGCTTCATCTCTGCATTTTATTTTGGTTTTGAAGGATTTAATTTGATGATAGTTGGAAAAAATCAATTCGAATTCACTCGATCTAATGGGACAATATCACACACCTCGACCGAGAGAATATTTTTCTTCCGATAGCTCGATGCTTCGATCATTAAGGCTAATTTCTTAATACGTATGAATCTGCAATGTAAAGAGAATTAAACCCCATTTTCCGGAGCTATCCTAGTTGGGGGGACCCAGACTACTAGCTCCATCTACAATAAACAGTGCGTACTCCCTTTCACGCGCACCTAGCCCTTGTACACTCCAATTCTCCAACAGCTCTGCTGTGCTGCCGGTGAGGTACGCTATTGTCAGCCTTACCACTGGTCCAATTTTATTCTCTATGCAGGTACAAATCAAACTGCGCATTTGAATTAAGATGTGAATTGACACTGGCACTGTTATTTCTGATTCTGCTGAGACTGAATTTGGGAGGCAGTTAGGTAAAGTTAGGTTAGGTCAGGTTATGTAAGCAAAAAATATTTCAGCCATAAAACTAACATAACCTGACCTAACCTAACTTTACCTAACCACCCCCCAAATTCAGTCTCAGCAGAACCAATGAAACAGTGCAAGTGTCAATTCACATTGAAATTCACTTAGAGTCAGTAATGAATTTGAAATTGAGAATAAAATGGACTGATGGTAAGGCTGATGATAGCGTACCACAGGATGAACAGAACAGGGTTGTTGAACGATTGGAGTATGTCCACCAAGAACGTTCAGTGTGCCATTCTTAGCGACATCTATATAGACGTAGTTTTGCACTTGGGTCCCCCCCAACTAGGATAGCTCCCCATTTTCTTCTAGCTAATATTACCATATTATCAGTTCTCTGTCGAAAAAGAAAGAAATAGAAGTCTGTTTCCTCGGTGCTAAAATAATAAACAAACCTTTTTGGATAACCCCCCACCCCCGAATACATTCTCTTGTAGAATAAATGTTGTACTGAATTGTTGAATTAATAGAAATTCATTGCTGTCAAGAAAAAAATCACAAGACCCGGAATTCGAGCCTGGCAACCACAAAAACTTCGACCCAGCCCCTCCTTATACATATAACGTACACACTGTACAGGCTTCGTATCACCTTCTAGTGCTGAATTGAAACCCGGTTTATAGCACAACACTTCCATCAGCAGCATTTCTTCAACCCTCCAAACCAAATACAGTAATGTCAAAGCAGCAAAAAATGAACCTGTGTAAATCACGTAATGGAACAAGTTTCCACTAACTTTTGCAGACAATGGGCAGCAGTGAGAACGTGTCTGGTGCCAATGAGTGACCCGCCGCAAAAATGCGCTTCTTTGGCCCCATGGGTAATGGAAACGATGAAGGGGAACTCGCCGGGTTCTGCATCCCGACCTCCAACAATGGCTGCTGTTCCGACACCGTCACGAGTTGCAGTGAAAAATCGCCTTCCACACGTCAACTTGGTGCTGCCAATCACCGTCAAACCTTTGCAAAAACAGTTCAACCCCTAGATTATGCCTCTTCATCGATTAAATTTCAAATCTGCCATGTCAAACAAATACTGTACATGGGGGTGTATGATCTCAATTCAAGCCTCGTAATTTCTATCAGACCATTATTTGAATAATGACTCCTTGAGAAAATCCCGTACGTTCGAAAATTTTGCGGGGTTCGAAAATCCCGCAACGTGAATTTTTGAATCGGAAAAAATGATAGAGCTGGAAATTTCGGAAATTCAAATGCTTCAAAAAATAATGTTTACGAAGAACCAAATTTCCGTACGAATACAATTTTCATCCCAAAGAAATTTGGACTTTTTTCTCGTCTTTAGGCCTTGATGCAAAATGCATAAAGCTTCTAATGATATACTGTATATTGATATATTGTGCCTAATAACCTACGGTTGTCCAAGCAAGCAAATCATAAATTCCGGATTTGAACTCTAGAAGGAGAAACTGTTCTTTCTACACATCATCACATGCTTTCAATGTGGATTTTAAAATTTGGCAGTAAAAGTCACAATTTCGTAATTTCAGGGATTTTCGTCCCGCAGAATTTCCTCCTGTATCCGTCTTGAATTTTCTTTCATACAGACTTTAAATAATAGTTCCCTTGCGCAAAAAGGTTTTTTTTTAAGCATAGAATATTGCGTAATTTATTTTATTATCAAATCAATGCATGGAAAAAATTACCTCGCGTTTCCGGATAACCATTTTCATTGCACGCAGCACTGTTGATCAAATTCACCACAAAAATGCACGCTAAATTTGTGGCAAAAAGTCCCAGTTGCCGCATGTTGCCACCACCTTGACTGAGTGAGAATAAAAGTGCTGAGGTTTTCCCAATCCCGGGCTGGGATTTGTCCTCAACTGAGCCCTTCAAGGACAAGATCCCAGCCCAGACAAGAAGCGAGAACAATAAGTGTTTTTTTCTTCTTCGTTTTTGGCAAGGCCTCGATTCAGATTATAGGACAGGGTCGCTTCCAGCTAAGTTAGCCAAAGTCCAGGTGACTATCCTTTGGCCCATCACGAAGAAGACCCCTTCGAATCCAAGCAGTACCCTGAAAACGGCGAATTCATAGCGAGAAAACGGCGCCAGCGACTTACACTGGAGAATACAGACCAGTGTTGCCAGACCCAAATTAGGCAAAGGGCCGCAAGAATACAGGTGGAATCTCTTTGCAGCAATCTTGACCACATCGTTTTTCTTCCCGATTCTATAAGGTTCTTTGCAACGAAGTTCTCTCCACAAGTAATTTTTTTCTGTTCAGTTGAGCAAGTGTGTAACCTGCACAATGTTTGCGGTTGAGGGTTACATTGATGAGGTGGAGAATCCTTGCGGGCAACGATGTAGAATTTTTCAGGTTTCAAATGTTCTCCTTTTGTAGGAAACTTTTCAAATTTAATTCAGTGCTATCCATATTGAATCACAAGCACAGCCATACATACCAAATTTTTGAATGGTAGTGGAGCAACATTTTGAATTTTTCAATTCATCTTCAAATATATGCAGGTATATTTTGAATAGTGGTGGCTGGAACTTTGAAAATCACAGGGAAGGGGCCGCAGGATGGATGAAGAGTCTCTGCGGGCCAAATATGGCCCGCGGGCCGTATGTTGGGCAGAACTGTTATAGACCAGCAGTTTTTAATTTTCGTGTCACGCAAGCTTCCCCCAGAGTTACCACATTTATAAAAATGGAACTGTTTTGTTGACTGCTATTTATCCTCAAACTTATTTGGCGATGAGGGTTGAAGGATCGCTGTTGGAAGTGTGGGGAGATGTCAGGTTTGAATTCACTTTTAGAGGTTAATCTGAAAGAAAATACACGGTGATTTACTTTTTGTGTGCTGCCATGGCATATTTTCTCTGAGTTGTCCTTCATGATTGTAACCTGCCCCCATGATGTGCAACAATTGCATTTATTGCTCATTTCTCTGCCCATGTTCACATCGTCCAGGAAGCTCTGACCACTGAGTACTGTATAACCATTCAATGTCCAAGTCATTATTGTCAATTTGGGCATCATAGGATTCTTAACTATGAGCATCTGAGTGCTGCAGGTGGAGACTCTCTACAAAAAAAAATTCAAGGGGCCAACAACAATAATTGTAGAGATAATTTTGTTTTTGAGAATCCCTAAAACGTGTGGAGAGAACCCTGTGTGACTTCATCATACAGATAACACTATTTTAGACAGGATTTTTGCAGGACTGATCCCGTTGTCCCTGCTGATTTGACACAAATACAGTACTGTATTTGAAGATTAGTTCATGGATATTGGAGAATAACAAAATGTCAGTCTTGAAAAATATTCAACAGCTCATTGTAAATTCATTCTTGTGGATATCGAAAAAAATGCTTGTGTTGACTGCTTGATGACAACTTGAGAAGACATGAAATAGAACTTGTTTTTATGACAATATTATAATCAGTTTTTTTTTTCTAAAAAAATAAGAGTTGAGTTCATGATAGTTGAAAGTTTGGAATTTATTTCCCAAAAAAAAAAGAAAGCAGTGTTTCCTGGAAACAATTGCCTTCTGCCCTCAGCATGACAAGGACTGCATTGGGCTGTTATTGGCACATTCCCATAAAGAATTTTGCGAATGCGTAACTATCAAGGTGCAAAAGGTGCTTTCACACAACAAGCAAGGTGAGATCAGGGATTTTTGTAGCTCCAATTTCATATTTTGATGTTGTTCCTCTCTTCACTCTGTTGAAAGTCCACGTGAACGAGACACATCAGTCATCTTCCTGCTCAGAATCCATGCTGCCAGCAACTTCTTCATAATCTAGCTCCAGGGCTTCCATATCTTCCCTGGCTTCAGCAAACTCCCCTGAAAGCAGGTCAGACAGCCAACAGTACATGTGTTCATGAAAAATCCTTTAAATTTATAAATCAGAGTTTCTTGACAAATATTAAAGATTATTTACAGTGGGAGATCCAGATGTAAAAATAACTTTTTCTCAGACTGAGATTGCTGGCTACACATGTGAGAATGTTCAAATGTTGGTTCTAATTTTCCCATAATAGACGTGTTTGATGAGCTTTTCAAACACTTCTTATGATTCATAAAAAATTAGAAAAAACATTCCTGAAACTTTTGAGAAGTATTTTTCCTTGAAAAAATGTCAAGAATAAAAACCACACAGAAATGGCATTTTCAGCATGAAAAAGAGTCCAAAAGGCAAAATCAATTGCGCACATTGCTAAACTGTACTGTACACATTTAGCAGAGAGAAAATCACAAAATTGTACATTTTAGAGAAAATTTTGAGTAAATTCATAATTGGATTTATTTTTGAATACTGTATTTACTTGAGTACCACGCGCACCTTTTTTCCCAAATTTCAGAAGAAAAAAGGGGTGTGCATCATAAGCGGGTATAAAATTTCCAAGAAGTTTTAGGAAGTTATGTGCACATTAATTTTAATTATAATGGAGAAATTTGGAGCAAATATAAGAAGAAAACATTTTTTTACTGAAAAAGGTGAAAATTGAACAGATTTTTGTTCAATTCTCGCCTAAAGTCAAATTTTTTGTTTTGATTTTTGAAAATTTACGGCATAGATTCACTAAAAATTGGGGTACGCATCTTACTTGGGGATAAGATTTTTGCAAAATTTCAACTGAAAAACCCCTGTGTATGCCTTACTTGAGGGCGCGTGGTACTTGAGCAAATATGGTATATGTCCATGGTATTTGCTGAAATTGTTCAAGAGATGCTGTACCAGAATCTCAACAGTTTTAATATACTGTGTCTAGAAACGCTGGCTAAGTTTTAATTTCTTTTCTTGATCTTGAAACAGATTTTCTGAGTTTAAAGAGTCCATATAGGTTGGATTGTCTGTGTGTTAATGTGTTTCCATTTAAGAAAGGTTCCATTGCAATTAAAATATTAGATCTCACCTTCTTCCATGCCTTCTCCCACATACCAGTGCACAAAAGCACGTTTCGCATACATGAGATCAAATTTGCGATCCAAGCGTCTCCAGGCTTCTTTGATGGCTGTGGTGTTGGTGAGACAACAGACAGCTCTGCGAACTTTTGCCAAGTCTCCATTGGGCACCACGGTGGGGGGTTGGTAGTTTATCCCCACCTGATTTTAACGTAAATAAATGAGTACAGTAATTAAAATGAATTGATATTCGCATATAAGATCAAGTTCACCTTGAAGCCAGTGGGGCACCACTCCACAAATTGTATGGTTTTCTTTTGCTTCACTGCTAAGATGGCTGAGTTCACATCCTTTGGGATGACATCTCCCCTGTACAGCAAGCAACACGACATGTATTTCCCTTTTTGTAGGTCACATTTTACCATCTGATTTTCTGACAGAAAGCACATGTGAGTGATCTGCTGCACAGTGAGTGCCTCAGAATTGGCTGTCTCAGGATTCACCACAGGCACCCACGTTGCCTGTGAAAAAAGTATGTTGTTTGAAAGGATGTACAGCCATCTTTCTTTCTTGATAGATATATACAGTAGATTGATTCTTATATAAAAGATATGGCTCTTAAAAGAAAATACATCACAGTTCATACAAATTAATGAATACTGAGTAGCCATACCTTTTTTATGACAAAAACTACTGCACATAGGAAGTACTTATCGCAAATTGAAGCACAAGGTATTTAGACTGCAAATAATTTTAAATTGATTAAAAAACTTTGGGATAATCTTTGAGAATAAATCATACAGGTGGTACCCGGCAATTTGATTTACGTGACCCTAATCAATTGTTGGACTACATAGGCTTGAATTGCAAAACCGTCAACTTGCAATGAGGCACTGTGTAAAATTGAGTAAGAGCAGCACAAAAACACTAGAAAAATGGCTGAAACAGGTCCAATTGCGGGACAGAGGTTGAATTGTGCATCAAACTCCCAGCAATTTTGACCTTTGAATTGCGTGAGCTTGAATTGCAAGGTACCATATAGGTATAAAGCTTAAAAAAAATATGCTTGTCCTCTAAGATTTGCAAAATCGTTTTTAACATGTTTTCAGAATTCTAAGTAAAATCTCAACTCTGATGCTAGGCATGAGAAAAAAGTGGTTCTGGGGATGCTATCACAACAAGTCACTGATAACTGTACAGTAAAGTGCATTCATTGGCATGTATGAATCTTGTATAGCTTTCAATGAACTGTGTGATTTCATCCATTTCCATGATTTTATGTGGATTAAATATAAAAATCTCTAGCATAAAATGCATGCTCATATTCCTCACCATTGGAAAATGTATCCTGGGATAAGGCACAAGATTGGTCTGGAACTCAGTGAGATCCACATTCAGGGCACCATCAAATCTCAGGGATGCAGTCACACTGGACACCAACTGCCCAATGAGCCTGTTCAAGTTGGTGTAATGAGGGCGCTCAATCTTCAGTCTGTCCTTGCACAAATCGTATATGGCCTCGTTATCAACCATGAAGTCCACATTAGCATGGTCCAGAGACGTGTGAGTATGGAGGATTGCGTTGTAAGGCTCAACCACTGCTGTTGATACCTATATTCATGAATACGACAAAACAACCATATGAAGCAAAAAAAAAATAAGAATACCTATACAGCACTTCAGAATTGCTTCCAGTGAAATAAAAATTGATGGACTGCACCACAGTATTTATTTTAAAAAAATATTAAATATATGGGGGTAGAAATAGGTGCTATACTTGCACGATACATTTTGAGGGCACCGCATATTTTTCTTAGAGATGCCCCAAAATAGTGTGGGGTTATGCTTCTGCGAAATTCTAAACACGATTAATTCTGGTTTGAAAATGCGATAACATTTTGCGCATTAATGTACAAGATTAATCAGTTGAAGGGAATGATTTCCGTTTGCTGATGGTGCCTCATGTACAGTATTGAAACAAACGAGGAAAAATAAATCAAATGAAAATAGGATCCTAACAAAGCCTGTCCCAAAAAATGCATGCTCACAGTTGGAGCAGGATAGATGGAAAAGCACAGCCGGGTCTTTTTGCCATACTCTGCAGAAATCTTCTCCATCAAGAGCGAAGTGTACCCAGAACCCGTGCCTCCACCGAAAGAATGAAATATGAGGAATCCTTGCAACCCTGAGCACTGCTCCACCAGTTTCTCGATTGCAGGCATCACATAATCATTCGCTTTGGGACCTGCAATTTATTTAGACCTTAATATGCTATATGCACCGTCCTCAGAAACCCAGCATGTTTTAACATTTAATCACGCGAAAAAGACTGACTCACCGACAGTGTAGTGGCCCCTGGCGTAATTATTAGCAGCGTCTTCCTTGAGCGCAATGAGTTGTTCCGGGTGGAACAAGGTCCTGTAGGTCCCATGCCTGACCTCATCTGAAAAGGAAAAAGCCTTTTCTTCTCACACGTTGGGTCAATACTGTGTGTCTAATGAGGACCGCGTAAAGGTCACGGTGCTGACAAAAGCGCTGGATTTTGAGCGCTGTGTGCTCAATACTTCCTGTGTGACAAGAACTAAGCAAAATCCTGGGAAGAGCGTATATATATATATTTTTTTTTTTCATGCAATGACAAATCCAATGAATAGGGTTTCAAATGTTTGGAAGCTATATTTTGATATGTGCACTGATATTTTGCATATACAGTACAAGGTTCTGTATCAGTCCCGCTAAGTCTAAATAATCACCACATGTGGGATCCATAGCATTTATGCCCTACTGTATACAGTAATGACTTCTAAAACCAATTCTTATAGATATTTTTGCTATTGTATCACACATTCATGTAAGTATTGGATCCCATCCTTCATTCAGTTGTATTTTGTGGAATGTATTTTCTTTTATTTTTGTTATCCATTTGCATCTAATTTCTCTGTTTCCCACTCTGAAGTGATTGAATGTCTTTGAATGGATTTGGGTTTGGATGTGTATATGTTGATTGAACCTTGTGAATGCTGAAAAGTGGAAAATAAAGCTTTCTGTTCATTCATTCATCCTTTATATTCAGCATCATCAACAACCAAACTGTTGTTCATTGGAAAATATTGGGTCTCAAATCTTGCTGCAAAGATTTCTCAAATATTGTGAAGTTTTGGCATCATTCATTTTGTCGAGAAATTCGTAAAACATATACTGTATGTTATTTTAACAAGAAAGCCTCATTGGTTTATAGGAAATATTCAAATAAACTACTTAGAGGTTAGGTATATAGATGTTTGGACGATTCAAGAGAAAAGCATTTTTTAAGACCTCGTTCAAAAATTTCCTTGATGATGGCTTGAACAGTCTCTGTCTCAAATTGTAAAAAATAATTTGAACCTTTTACATACTGTACTTGTATCCTGAAAGAAAATAGATGAATTGTTATTTCAACTCTTTGCATTCTTTAACCTTGGTGAAAAAACGTGGTCAAGAATTAATCTCAAATCACTCTGTGAAAATAATGTTCATAAAACAAGACTCTAGGAAGAAAAGTAGCCCAAAAAGGTGGCAGACTTTTGAATAAACCTTTCGATCTTGTTTATCTATTGTGGGTCCTGTCTGACAAAAGGCATGCTGTACAAATGATGCATTCTCAGAAAAGCGAAGGAATATTAAGTATGAAACTGGGCATACGTGGGGTCAAACAAAAGTTCTCGGAATACAAATTTAAATGGCGTACAATTGAGCTGAAAATAACTTTGGATGATAATGTATGTGGTGGCTTATAATATATATACAGTGTTCAGCTGCTCATGAAAATTGCTTAATTACCTTGAAATACATGGACCTTGAGGCAACCCTTGGAGTCAATTAATGGCATGTCCATTAAAAAAAAATTCTGAATACGAATTTGGGACAGACCAAAAATGCGGAATGCTACCAAAAGCGGACTTGTGCAGAAATCTTAAAAAAAGTCTCGAACACAGCTGCATTTTTTTTCTTGGGCAGATTTTTTTTTTTACAAACAAAATTCTTTTTCAGCTCAATCAAATATGCTGTTTCAATTTCTATTACGAGAAATTTTCTTTTGTCTAGGCCCCTCGTATAAATGAAATAGGAATTTTCACCGATCACGGTTGGTTCCAAGTCAATGAAAATGGCTCTCGGGACGTGTTTCCCGGCCCCAGTTTCCATGAAGAAGGTATTGAAAGCGTCATCTGCAGATTCCTGGCCAAGTGATGTGTCTGATGGCATGATCCCGTCAGGCTGGATCCCATGCTCCAGGCAGTACAGCTCCCAACACGCATTTCCCATTTGCACACCTGCTTGTCCAATGTGCAGGGAAATGACTTCACGCTGTACGAGTCAATTCAAGAGTATGAATACATATATTTTAAAAGTTCTGTTCTTGAATCCGGTGCAAAAAAAATTTAAAATGCCTTATATATAAAGTAAATTTCTTACCCAGTCCACCTTTCTGTTACAGCCGTATAAAATATTTAAAACTTGAGCCTTAATTCTAGGTATGTAAAACCATCATTCAGAAAATCAAATAAGTCCACAAGCATAATCTCGAAGTACAGTATATCAATTCCATCGAAGTGTATACCACGTATGACATTTTGAACATAAATGGTATTTTTTGAAAAATCAGTACAATTCAGCGTTTGCGTTAAATGCATGAGTGCTCTCTACAAGTTTACACCGTATATTTTCTTTCTGAAGGAATTCGAGAAAAGTTTTTTCTTTGACCGATGCGCTTTATTCAATTAGCATATTCGGCAGCAGTTTCGCAGCTTTGAATAAATGAATGAATAGGGAAAATGACAGCGATGATGTCATTTTTCCGTTTTCAGCCGGATTAAGCATCTATCTCACGAATGCATACAGTGATGCAGAAAATTAAGTCTATTTTGATGAAATCGCTGTGTTTAAACTTCTAACGTACGCAAAAAAAGTTGGCGGTTTAGTCTCTAAAAGTTTGCTGTGCCATTTTAGGGATGTGTATATTTCTATAGCAGTAGCTATAAAAACACCCTAGAATCGATTTTTCCGTGATAAAAATTCCAATTGCCATAATTTAAACCACGCAGCTTTATGCAGATATATATTTGAATGATTTGACTCACCCCAGCCATTTTCAGATTGAGTCTTCCTCACTTGCGTTTTAAAACAGCAATATATAGCACAAAAATTCCTCGGTAAATACACACAACTATAAAATGCGTCAATTACGCCAAAGCAAATTAAAATCAGGTAAAAGAAAATTTTTCATTCGCCATCATGATGGACACAGAAATTGGATACTTTGCAAAGTGAATCATGCAGATTCCCGAAGACCAGCATTATAATCATAAAATTTCGAAAACATGTCCATATATGATGTGAACAAAAAGGGACCAGCAGCGACGACAGATAAGGCTTTCGGGTTTCAACCTCGGGATACGAACCCCTACTGGAACCCTCCCAAACGAAATTGTGCAGTAAAATTGACTCAGGATTAGGAACATGCGCCCCAGTGCCAACCACCTGTTGCCTGCTGCTATATGCACACCCAACGTATTGAAGAAAAAAAAAAAGCCCTGGTCAAACAAAACGAGCGTTTTGGTGTGTTTGGGTGAGGCAGTAACCGGGTCAATTATCACTCGCTGAAATCAGCAAGTGAATGCAAACACCTTTAATGCGGGTTCTTATTATTCTTCAACTTAGCAAGGCTTGCTGCAACGCACTATTCCGCCTGCTGTAGTTGACCTCAGGTCGTATCAGATTTATCCAGAAGTGTCGTTGGTCGCATACGTTGACATTGAACGTAAACGCGCTTTGAGTTGGACCGAACATTATTGGCTATATACACCTGCGAAGTGAGATGTCCTGAGCAGATATTCGCTAAGGCAGCCTAGAAATTGATTTTAGGATAGATGTCCGGGCTGGTACATGTACAGAACAGTTATTGAAACTCAACAGACAAGAGCAGAAATAAATGAAAAATCATTTTAGGATGATATTGACTCCTCTTCATTTCATTTNTGGGACAGACCAAAAATGCAAAATGCTACCAAAAGCGGACTTGTGCAGAAATCTTGAAAAAAGTCTCAAACACAGCTGCATTTTTTTTCTTGGGCAATTTTTTTTTTTTTACAAACAAAATTCTTTTTCAGCTCAATCAAATATGCTGTTTCAATTTCTATTACGAGAAATTTTCTTTTGCCTAGGCCCCTCGTATAAATGAAATAGGAATTTTCACCGATCACGGTTGGTTCCAAGTCAATGAAAATGGCTCTCGGGACGTGTTTCCCGGCCCCAGTTTCCATGAAAAAGGTATTGAAAGCGTCATCTGCAGATTCCTGGCCAAGTGATGTGTCTGATGGCATGATCCCGTCGGGCTGGATCCCATGCTCCAGGCAGTACAGCTCCCAACACGCATTTCCCATTTGCACACCTGCTTGTCCAATGTGCAGGGAAATGACTTCACGCTGTTCGAGTCAATTCAAGAGCATGAATACATATATTTTAATAGTTCTGTTCTTGAATCCGGTGCAAAAAAAATTTAAAATGCCTTATATATAAAGTAAATTTCTTACCCAGTCCACCTTTCTGTTACAGACGCATAAAATAGTTAAAACTTGAGCCTTATACTTCTAGGTATGGAAAACCATCATTCAGAAAATCAAATAAGTCCACAAGCATAATCTCGAAGTACAGTATATCAATTCCATCGAAGTGTACCACGTATGACATTTTGAACATAAATGGTATTTTTTGAAAAATCAGTACAATTCAGCGTTTGCGTTAAATGCATGAGTGCTCTCTACAAGTTTACCTGTATATTTTCTTTCTGGAGGAATTTGAGAAACGTTTTTTCTTTGACCGATGCGCTTTTCAATTAGCATATTCCGCAGCAGTTTCGTAACTTCGAATAAATGAATTAACAGTGAAAAAGACAGCGATGATGTCATTTTTCCGTTTTCAGCCGGATTAAGCATTCATCTCACGCATGCATACAGTGATGCAGAAAATTAAGTCTATTTTTAATGAAATCAATGTGTTTTATACTTCTAACGTACACGAAAAAAGTTGGTGGCTTAGTCTCAAAAAGTTTGCTTTGCCATTTTAGGGATGTGTATATTTCTACAGCAGTAGCTATAAATACACCCTAGAATCGATTTTTCCGTGATAAAAATTCCAATTGCCATCATTTAAACCATACAGCTTCATGCAGATATATTTTTGAATGATTTGACTCACCCCAGCCATTTTCAGATTGAGTCTTCGTTCCTCACTTGCGTTTTAAAACAGCAATATATGGCACAAAAATTCCTCGGTAAATACACACAACTATAAAATGCGTCAATTACGCCAAAGCAAATTAAAATCGGGTAAAAGAAAATTTTTCATTCGCCATCATGATGGACACAGAAATTGGATACTTTGCAAAGTGAATCATGCAGATTCCCGAAGACCAGCATTATAATCATAAAATTTCGAAAACATGTCCATATATGATGTGAACAAAAAGGGACCAGCAGCGACGACAGATAAGGCTTTCGGGTTTCAACCTCGGGATACGAACCCCTACTGGAACCCTCCCAAACGAAATTGTGCAGTAAAATTGACTCAGGATTAGGAACATGCGCCCCAGTGCCAACCACCTGTTGCCTGCTGCTATATGCACACCCAACGTATTGAAGAAAAAAAAAAAGCCCTGGTCAAACAAAACGAGCGTTTTGGTGTGTTTGGGTGAGGCAGTAACCGGGTCAATTATCACTCGCTGAAATCAGCAAGTGAATGCAAACACCTTTAATGCGGGTTCTTATTATTCTTCAACTTAGCAAGGCTTGCTGCAACGCACTATTCCGCCTGCTGTAGTTGACCTCAGGTCGTATCAGATTTATCCAGAAGTGTCGTTGGTCGCATACGTTGACATTGAACGTAAACGCGCTTTGAGTTGGACCGAACATTATTGGCTATATACACCTGCGAAGTGAGATGTCCTGAGCAGATATTCGCTAAGGCAGCCTAGAAATTGATTTTAGGATAGATGTCCGGGCTGGTACATGTACAGAACAGTTATTGAAACTCAACAGACAAGAGCAGAAATAAATGAAAAATCATTTTAGGATGATATTGACTCCTCTTCATTTCATTTTGTTTTCAGTAGCCGGTCAATTTGATGGAACCTGATCGTATATGATATTCAGGATAACAAACAGCAGTATGAAAATTTTGCATTAATACCTATATATATATATATATATATATAGGAATGATGCTGGTAACAATCCCAATAAAAGAGCAGAAATAAAGCGCAGTGGAAATAAATAACACAGGCAAATTCATTCAAATCATCATCAGCAGATGCCTGATGAAAATTTGCATAAAGCGTTGTTTAGAATTTAAATTGTGCAGCCATGATTCTTGCCAATCCTGTCCACTATTCCGTGCATATATTAGTACTGTACCCCGCTTCCCAGTACAGTATTCCAACGTACTCACCCAGCAGCAGCACATCTATACGTGCCATTGCTTCAGAAGTGCGACACCCTACGACAGTTCAAAAAGCTCAAATCTGTGAGAAGTTTTTTAAAAAGCAGATGTCGCTGTCAAACACCGAAACGCTCTCGTAAAAATCACTAAATGCCGCTCTGATCCTCTGAAAAAGATTTTGGCATATTATTTATATGCTTCAGATGATCATACTAACCCCAGCTTGACTCGTAGGAGAGAAAAAAAAAACACGACATGGGAACAGGAACGCGTAAGTTTGCAGTATTTTACGTCTACCCTGAAATATTGTTGACAAATCAACGCCATTACTGTATCACGTACTGAAATCGAAGAAAATTCGACTCATTGTATGATGAGCATTTTGTAAACATTTACTAGAATCAAATTTTGTTTCAAATTTGGCAGTGGATGAGTAGACATTCAAGCAAGATAGTCTGCAGCTCTTCTCCGTGATATGCATCGTGAAATCAATGTGTGTTCGCTGATTTTTTTATTGCTATTACCGAACACATTTTCGAGCGCTTCGAATTTTGACCTCGATTTCGTGCATTTCTTTTTCATGAATTTCGAAGACGACGAAAGAAGACCATCATTCAGAAGATGATCAAGGACCAATAAATATCACGGAGGCACGAATTCAGAAGGTAATGACACTTCTTTAATCTTTTAACTGATGAATATATTTTGTATCCGAATTATTTGTTTCCCTCATGGTGGTATGGGTAAAAATATAAGAATAGATGGAAAAAGTAACCAAAAAAATGTGTTGCTTATTGCATTCACAGTACAGTATAGTAAGTTGATGATATTTCTAGTCTTCGGTTTGTTCATTCTATTTTTGTTTTTAAACTGAAAATCTGCTCCAAGCATGCAAACTACATTATTATGGTACAGTACTCTATTTTCATAGTCCAGAGTACAGTCATACACAGTACAATATAATTTTTATTTTCCAAAGGATTTGAAATGAGTTCCTACAATGTGCTTATAAATAATGCGCAATAGACTCCGTTATTGTGAAGAAAAGGCAGCTTTGCTGTCCCAATTTCACACGCCCTCAAATGAGAATCAAACACTTTTTTTTACATCTCAAGTACTGAGCAGTACTAACTCGAGTATATTCTGTACCTTTCACCCTCAAAGAAGATGCTCGGCTCAGCTTTCTGTTACCAAAATTCCTGCTTGAAAACTGCGTTGGAGAAAAATCTAAATTGAAGCCTACATGAAAATCAAATTCGAGGACGATTTTTCAAAAGGTTATAAAATCTTTCTTGTAACATTTGCTACCCAAAGCACACCTCATTTCATTAGAAAAAAATGTGCGTGTGGTACTTGAGAAAATGCGGCAGCAATCGGAGTTAGTGACAGGCTTCATTTTCTCCGAGTGCAACACTTTTGGGCACCACTGAAGTCGTGTATGTTTGTTCCGCGCAATGACGCACAATACCTATTCTTATTGATTTGTAATTCATCACAGTGGTTATCCAGGGGTAATCCTATGTGTGTTGCAATCTTCAGGCGGAGACTCGCGTACCATCGATCTCAATCACGCAATCAAATTACACAAAAACCCCCGCTGTCTCAGGTTATTGACCACACTTTTTTTTTGCGAAGTCTCTATATACACATCCTATACAGTGTTATTGTGTTGAACTTGTTGCTATACAGTATATATTGATGCAAAAACTACAGTGGCCCCCACCTAACAGACCTGCCGTGTAAGGGATTTTTGCCAAACAGACCAGCTCTGCAAGCAGTTTTGCCTCCCACCCAACAGACAAAATCCACCAAACAGACTTCTTTTGGTTTAAAATTAGTGTTGAAAATTTGAAATTTTCAATTTTTTATGTAATTGAATTCATGCAAAGGACTTTTTGTTTANATTAGTGTTGAAAATTTGAAATTTTCAATTTTTTATGTAATTGAATTCATGCAAAGGACTTTTTGTTTAACAGACTCATCCCTTGCACAAATCAAGTCCGTTAGACGGGGGTTGACTGTATGTAAGAGGTTATGCACGATTCACTCAATTTTTTTGGGTCTCAAAAAATGAGTAAAAAAAAAAAGCAGAGAAGCTGCTGCATCCAGCTGCAACCAGCTGAGAAAACTTTTTGTATCTTGAGCCTTGCAAAAATCTCATTTTTGGAAGACTCACTGAGCCTCACCCAAGGCCAAGAAGAGGTCATCTCTTCCTCAATTTTCCCAAAATTGGCCAATCCTGATTGTTTCCTGACCCAGTCTGAGCACCTGGGTATAAAAGCCTTTATTTCTCTTTGAGAGGAGAAGTGAAAATCTTGTGTTAAAGGGCCTTTTAACTTAAATTATTCATTCTTCTGAGCTAACCATCCAATCTTACAATTTATTCTGCCATTCCAAGCAACCATTTCATTAACAGCCAAATGACAATCTAGGCATTGAGAATGAATTCCTTGGAAAAGAGCTTGAGTTCTTATTTAAAACTTGCATTCTGATGGCAGCACAATTCAATTCCTTTATCTGGGATCCAATGGACCCATGACTGAGTGAGTTCAGATGAATATGGGTGGGTAGGGGATGAGGGGGTTTGGATGTTGAGATTCATTGCTTGAACCTTGTGAATGCTGAAAAGTAGAAAACAATGCTTGCTGATCAATCAATCAATAGAAGAAGAGGACGTCACATTAAGGCACATTTTTTCATGATTTGTGAACTCGACTTATGTTGACGCGGTACATTCCAGAAAATAATGTATATAACGATGCGAGTTGCTGCTCCTATATCCACGTTACAATGATTGCACGAAAAGAGACCACGGCTTATTGAGCAAAAACTCAGGCTTCGCTCACTCATCATCATCGCACTGCGTTCCATTTATTTAATCCATTTCCTCTCGCAATAAGCAATCACTTCTGCCGCCAACAATACGGCCTTCCAAAATATCCCCTAACGGAAAGCAGATGACAAGCACTCGTCGTCCTTGCAGTCATGGACCACAAACTCTTGGTTCAGCCAGACACAACAAGAACAACAACGAGGACCAGTCTAACACTGCGTCACTGATTGCCGCACAAACGCGAACTCGGCCAGCATCAGTTGTAAGGCTACGAATCACTCATTCCTGACCCCCCCCCCCACCCCCCCCCAAAAAAAAAGACCTCGCGCCGGTCAGAGTTCGAAGGCTTTGCAGGTCGCAATCAGGTCAAATCTCATTCTCCATTGCAATTATACAAGCTGATACAGGGACCCAAATTATGGCTTAAAAAATATTGGTTACCGTATATTTTTGGGATGCCTTTATAAACATAATAAATTAATTGCTGAAAACCGGGGATTATTTGATTATTTTCTGTAAAATTAAATAACTCAAGTGGGGCCTCGACATTCGGTAGCCGATGACACGCAGACGAATCGACTTATAAACGCAAAATAAGAAGCCCCCATGCAAGAATGTTTCGAGATACGGACACTGGACCTAAATTTGAACAAAATAAAAAGATAAAAATATCGGCATCTGTTCAAAAAATTCAGCGATTTCTAATTGGACAAAAATGAAAGATTCATCCCTAATTCGTAATTCAAAACAGATTAATTTTGTGCTTATATTTTTCGGGCTTTTTTTTCTTCAAATCAACCATGAAAACAAAATTTCTGCTGGTTATTTATCGTTCGGCGCTTTTTTTTAAATGTCAAAAGGGCTGATGCTGTGTTATTTTCTTCTTCTGTACTGCACAACTATTTTTTCATCTCAAAACTGAGAAATTTTTTTTATTAAAATTGTGAGGATGACTGTTTTCAATATACTGTCAAACGACTGAAACGAAAGAAGTGATAAGAAATACTGTATATCCTTCAAAGTCAAATGTGATCCAACACGCAGAAATTGCATTTCAACATTTGAACAGAGACCAAAAAGTAATTATTTCTGTTTCTCGAGGCCTATACTTGACGAGACGGACGAGCTTTGAAAAAAAAAAAAAAAAAAACACTTTTCTCGAATCAGAAGGACTATAACAGAGTTTCTGCAAATAAAATACATTTTTTAAATTCCTCTCAGCTTTAGGCAACGTGCAGAAACATAATGAGACACTGCATTTTGTTAATAAGGAATTTTTTTCAAAACGAGACATATTAAGCATTCCGTCTTTATTTAGGGAGTTTTGCGCTTACAAAAATGCCTTGAATCGGAGAAGTTGTTGCAAAGGAATTTTACATAATAAATAGCCGATTAATAGGAATAATGCATGAGTTGTTCGCCTCTTGTAATCCTGAAGAGGCATTCGGAAAGTTCAGAGTGACACTTTTGCATAATATGGGGAACAAACGACGCCTTATCCAAGGGTGAGCAGAAACTTTCGCGGCTCATTCTTTCGAAAGTTTGGGTGCTATTCTATTGCTCACTAGTCACTTCTATAAGAAAAACTGCTTCGGATAAATTGCCTCGTAAGATTTACGACGGAATCGTCGTGGGAATACGTTAACAGTACTGTATATCAGTCTCTGATCTATCCAAAAAGTTGGGGATGTATTAGTAACTTTTCCGAAAGGCGTGAGATATAAATTCCTTTCATTAGATTGGTATTTTGAACTTCAACACTCGTCTTTACGTCAGCTGATTCCTGAATTTAATACGTATTAACTCACGTTGTCTCGATCCCGTATCCAGTATAACTTTTTCACACAGAGTTTAAACTGTCAATTATACGAAACTAAATGCAACTCTGTGAGAATCGAAACAAAAATCATTTGGATTTCTGTGAGAATAAGCTTTTACCCCCAGAGAATATAGCAATTACAGGAGCAGAATTAATTTTTAAAATTAAAATCCAGAATTCTCGATAGAAAATCAGGAATGCAGTATTTCTGGGTTTTATTTTTGAATAAGGTGTCAGCTGTGAATTCTGATGGTTGTAATTGACAGAAAAATCATCATCGAACTTGCTTTCAGTTCATGAGTTGAATCACTACAAATTTCATTCCTGAATTACAGCAAATGTTGCGCTAAGATTGCAAAATTTTCAATTTCTTGTGACAGATAACTCATAAAAAATACTGTTGATTGTTCGTTGATTAAAAAAAAAAAAAAAACCTGCAAAGCCGATGAACTGTGTATAGCGAGAAAACTTCTTCGATTGCACAAGAGTATGTTGTAACATTACAGCATAATTTACGCGATGGCTTTATTGCAGCAATGACTCTTCACCTTTATACGCACTTCCGTTTCCCATCAGTCGCACACTCTTCATCATCGCCATCATGCTGAATTTAACCCCGTTTTTCCCAAATACCCCCTTTCCACCATTTCCACAGCAGCAAGCCAAGCTGACAACATTCCGACGTAACAAAATCTAGACTTATTGATGTGACACACTCGCACCAGCCCGATGAGCGACACTCACCCGATCAATCTTCAATTCAGACTCTCGAATACCATTATTTCAATCCCGAACACCGACAAATCCATCCATTCGCGGATGAAAAACAGGGTCCACGAAGTCATCGTCAAGCCATCATCCGATTGAAAAGAATTGAAAAGAAGGGAAATCGATGGACCGCAACTATTTTGCTGTTTAAAACAAAAATATAAAGAAAAAGAAGTTCAGCAGTAGATCCCGGATTTGCGGATGGATGTTGATGGAAAGCGAAGAACGAAGGGTTTCTCAAAAGTCTATATGTATCCACGACGAATCGTCATTGCAGTTACGCATGAAACATATAATCCTTGCGAAAATTAACTTGAATTGATACTGGAACGACGTTTTTTTTATCAGCAGGGAGTTTGTTACGCACATTGCGATTTCCCATGCGGGGGTTCCTCTGGGTTTTTTTTATGCAAATATTCCAGGAAAATGGCAATGCAAATATACGAGTACAGCAGTTTGCTTAGCGAGTGGATGGCAGTTTGCTTTTCGGGTTATTTTTTTGGGCATTTTTAAATTTTGTGGTGGTTTTATTGTACGGGGAGCCGTATTATTTTCTGCATCATTTTTCACTTAAAAAAGTAACGCGTTTTGCGCAGAAATAAATCAATTGCGAAGCTGTTCTGTGCGCCGGAAGAATTTCCTGTGGGAAATTCATCACACGCTGAATGGCAAAGATTTCTTGATGGTTCTGTCACATCAGGAATCATAAAAAATTCAAGAAAAACTATCCTCATCATCGTAGTATGACGAAGATGATAGGATGCTACTGTAAGTGTAATTTAAATTTAAATTTTGAAAATATTTTTGACCTATTTTCCTGAATATAACTGTCAAAGAACATTTAAAATGATTTAGAAAACTAGGCCCAGAACAGGGAAAGTGGTTTTGAAAATACGGTAGTACGAAGATATATAAAAGCAGTTTCTTCGATAAATTAGGGAAGAAGTGACCAAAAATATCCTTCACAAAGCAAAAAAACTGAAGTGGGTCAATTTTCCTAAAACTATCATACAGTACAGCACTGCTTTTTCAGAAATCATTTCTGATTGTGTCTCAACGTCGACTGCTTTAATATTGGACTCCATGATTCTCGAATTGAAAATATTAGTTTCAAATTAACTTTAAGGTTTCATTCGTCTATACGAATGAAATTTTCCGTCATTTTTTTTGGTGACTTTTGAAGAACCCTTCTCAAGAGAAGAAAATGGTCGCTAGCCTCATCCCCAGTCTCCTTGCTTATCTCGCATAAGGAAAAAAGTGGAAGGCGACCCAAAGGATAGCAGAGTTTCAACTTTCAATGACGGCGTTAACCCCCCCCCCCCTGAATCCGACCCCAGAATAAAAAATAAATAAATTCAAACACGTGAGATCAACATTGATGCTTAGTCGCAGCAGCAGCAGCAGCAGCACCCGCAGAAGAAGATTTGCTTGACGTCGCGCCATTCGACAAAGACTTTCTAGATCCCTCGGGTTCTTCTTTGACCCCCGAAGCGTCTGAGGCAGCACCGACATCGACGCTTTTGCTTTGTTCCGAATCATCTGGGGCCGGTGCAGAAGACACTGTGACACGTGGTTTTTCTCTGTGTTGGTGCTGTTGTTGTTGTTGGGCTTGTGCTTGGGGTTGTTTGACGACGACGTAGACAGGTCGGTAGAGAACAACTGGGGCGTCGGAAGTCTCGCTGCCGACACCGCCGTCGTAGACTTGACCCAGCTGGAATTCCGGCCCGATGTAGTTGCCGCCCTCAACGTGATCAGCAGCGACCTCTGACGGGATGAAAAGGAATAAGAATGTGTGGTATACTGTTGAACCTGGAGAACTCGAACCTCCTTCAGTCGAATACCCTCCATATATATGGGCAATTTTTTTTTTTCAAGTCCCTGTCTGAATTTTTTTTGTGGAAAAATGCATTCAAACCTCTCTAACTCCAAGGCTTTCCTCCTCAAACCTGCAGAACTCGAACTTTTTCCAATATCTTTTTGCTATTATTTTATTCACAAAAGAAAGATATATAAAAGAAATACAAATGCAACCTGATGTGCATCGAAAATAATGCGAAAAACTAAACCCTTGCATTCAAGTTCAGCATATCCTGTCAATGCATTTAAGAATTCATTGAAGACTTGGAAAATCATCAAGTACAATATTCAATTATTATTCTTTTTTCCCTCAACAAAAATGCTTGTTTATTTAACTGGAAAACCTCTTAAACTCGATTAGTTTGCTGGTCCGACTTGGTCAGACTAGAAGGATTCTGAGTGTATATCGGAAACCATCGGATTGTATTGTTATTCTTGGTCCTGGCATTTAAGGAATGCCTCACATACGAGGGTTCTAAAAAAATTTCTTGGAATGAAAATGATAATGGCGTCTAATCAAGCTGGAAAAAAAATTATTCTTTAGGGCAAACATACTAAAAGAATATGTTTGCCCTAAAGAATAAAACTTTTTTCAGCTCGATTATAGACGCCATTATCATTTTCATTCCGAGAACTTTTGTTAGAACCCTCGTAGCAAAGTTTTTTTTTTATTACCCGCGTGATTTGTTACACCCTCGTACTGTTGTACACGGTGAAAAACCTATTTTGCTTTCCATGGTTCTCAAATGAAGCAGTTTAGAAACGTATTTGATGGGGTTGATTTTGTAGAACTTTTGCGATTTCTGAAGTGAGTATACTGTACAAGCATTCTGGTTCCACAGTATGTAATTGGAAGAGAAGACGATGTATCAAATGAAAGACCATGTACGTGATTGAAATAAATCTCTTGAGCCTCTCGCAATAATAAGCCTCGTCTCGTCATCATACCTCATGGGTTATTTCAAAATCTGTCATTTGCTGAAGATCCACTTCGCAGCTGAAGCACTGCTTGAGTTCGATCGAGTTCTGCGGGAGTTTGATCGACAAATCTGATTAGTTCTGACTGAAAGCCCGCCCTTTCTGAGTTTGATGGACGTGAAGCCATTATAACCAGCAACTTCTCTTCGACAATCAACAGCTCCACTATAGAACGTTTTTTCCGATTTTGTCGAGACGAGGATGAGGACAGGGTGACATGTTTTATCTACCGAGTGATCGCAGTTTCCTATCCATTCGTAAATTTTTACACTGTCAGATCCTGAAAAAATGAAAGCTCGATGATTGACGGCAAGGAGAATGACATCATATTTTGGAGGAAGCTATGCATGAAGCTCTTTCCAATTATTCAGCTTGCAAATCCCCATAATATTGTTCCGAATAATAAAACCCAAAACTTGGCCTTCCAGCAAATGAAAGGGATTTCATCTTCATCCCTACCCAGCTCGAACAATATGAACCTAAATGCACCGATTAAACGCAAATGAGCCTAACCTATCATTGCATAATAAATAAACTATGAGCTAAAAGTCGCTCATTCACGAACTCATGTTAAGGCATAATTGATCAACCAGTCAAAGAAAGCGTAAGGGAACGCTGAATTGATTTATTCGATTCAAATGCAATTGCCAATTTTGATACTTTTTAAAATGTGGATACCTCTTGAAACAATTGAGCTATTTGTATTCAGCAAATAAAAGAATGAATTTCAGTATAAATTTAATCAAATTAACAATAAAAAAAGGCTAAGTTTGTGCTTCTTTTTTGAAGTATTCTCCATAATCTGTGCACAATACAGTATGGTAAAGCTTGTATATTTTCTATTTGCTGGGGTTATTTTGATGCCAAAATATCAGATTCTGTCTGGTGTTCTTCAACACAGTTATATTCTGCATTTTTTTTTAGTTGAGAACCAACATTTTTTCAATTTTTGGGCATTTACTCATAATTTTTGATGAACTGGAGGACTGATTAAATAAGTGTTTATTGAACTCCATGGGAAAATGTGATGTGACATATGAGCAAGCTCCAAGCACCAATTGCATGTGCATATTGGGGTCTCACTGTATTCTCGACCATGCACTTTAGTACATTTATTTATGCAGTTGAACCTCAATAACTGAAACCTCACTAATAATTCAAATTTTTTCAAGTCCCTGTCTGAATTCCCTAGAACCCATTGCATTAAAAACCTTCCTAACGTGAAGGCTTTTCCTCTCAAACCTTTTTAATTCAAATCTTCTGAGGCCTTTTGGCTATTATTTTCTTTGTAGGTAGGAAAGAGAAAAGCTGTAGAAAAGGTATTTGATGTGTTTTGAAAGGAAGTGAAAGACTAATTGGGCAAATGAGCCCTTGGATCAAAGTTCAGCATAATCATTTAAGACTATTAGATGACATTAATGGGAGATTTATGGCCCACAATATCACCAATTACAAGTTTCTGCAATTCTTCTATGTTTTCCATATGGAGTATTTTATGCTCTACGTGGGAAACAGATTTCCACAACAAAAATGTTTGTTTCCATAATTTTTTGGAACCCTTGTAAATCAAAACCTCCCAAAGTCAGAGCCTACGTGAGTCAAATATTTTTTGCGGGTCCCTTGAAATTCGAATCATAAGAGAGGTTTGACTGTATTCAGAAAAAAAATTTACCGTAAGTAATTGTAGGCGAGGACGGCGCCCCACCGGCGGCGGCCGCGTGGTGATTCGGGATCCGAAACGGCACCGTGGCCACGGTGATCGGAAAATGCATGCTGAGTTCGTCCTGTCCCGGTTTATTGGCCTCCGTCTCCACGGACACCTTGAGTACGTAGTAGATCTGAATGAGACGGCAAACCCCGACGACCGTCGGCGGACACGGCGGCACCACCAGCCGCCGTTCCGTGTCCACGAACCGGGACCGTGCCCCGGGCGCCACGGGTTCGCCCCTCAGGTCCAGCACCACTCGTTGCACGTCCTTGTTCACACCCAGGACGCCTCTGTCTATGAAATACTCCACGTATTGCACCAGCCGTATTCGCAGCCAACACGTGGCGGCGCCGCTGCAAACATCGGCGCGGAATTTGATGCTTTCGCCGCAGCAATACGCTGTGCGTTCGAGTTGCGACCTGAGTGAGAGGACTTGAGAGCTGGATGGCAACGATGCTGGCAGGGGGTTGTTCTGATGTTGACTGCTGTTGTTGGTGTTATTGGGATTGGTGCTGGAGGCGGCGTTGTTGTTGGCGGTGGCGGCGGCGGCGGCGGCGGGGTTGTGGTTGTTCGACGGGGGTTGTTCGGGGTCGGCGTCGTCTGCGCTTGGCGGCGGTTGATGCAGTTGGTGTTGGTGGCGTCGACTTTGTCTGCCGCAGCACGTGAGCATGGGGCCGCAACAGCAGCAGCAGATGCGACAAAGCACGCTCAACTGGGCACAGCAGGCGGCCTTCTTGTCATGGCCCACCATGGGTTTCTGACAATTGGAGAAAAAAAGAAAAGTTTCCGTGAAATTTGAATCTTGATTACAATATTCACACAAGTACTACGTGTCAGGCATGAGCCACACAAAGAACAAAAAACTGCAAGAATTAAAGGATTAATAGAATAGATGACAAATAAAACAAACAATCATGCTAGGGAACATGGCAGGGAAGCCTTTGGTAAGGCTTCCGGAAAGGAGTAATGACAAAATGTATTTTGAACAGCACTTGAAGAAGACAGAAATTAACTCTGACCGCAACAAAGGTTTTCACAAGACTGCGTATAATTTACAAGGTAGTAGAAAATGGACAACGCTGGAATTCCAGGGTGGAATTTGATGCTTTTGATGATGGGACGGGATGACTAGCGACACCTGTCCCTTACACAATGCACAACTTTTTTTCTTTCTGAAAATTGAGCTGGAAAAAGGGGGTGCACCTCAGCAGCAGCTGCAAATACCCGTATATAAACCCGCCTCATTATAGGCGGGTATATAAATTGCAAAAATGTTCACAAGTTTCAACGCGCATTATGTATTTGATAAAAAGAGGAACTTTTTGACCATTTTTCAAAATAAGACTGATTGTAATGAAAAAAAAATAGTTGAATGAAGTTCGAATTCACGCCTAAATTCCAATTTCAGTGTCATATTTTTAAAGACAATATTTCAGCTTCAGAGTCACCATCATGGGGTGCGCATGTAACTTGGGGATACAATTTCATGAAAAATTTTAACTGAAAAACTGTGGAGCAATTTTACATGAGGGCACGTGGTTAGTGAGTAGATGAAGTAATACTGCACCACCTCTTGGGTGTAAAATCTGAACAAACACTGCGCTAAGCTTCCCCTCCTTTTTGCTGGGAATACAGTACAGATGGTACCTTGCAATTTGACATCCTGCAGTAGTTTGACAATCCTGCAATTAAGCAGTTAAGTTTGCAGGGATTTCAACTTCAATTCAACCTCTTGTCCAACACTTTGACCAGCAGAGACTCAAAATGTCAAATTTTATGCAAAAAAACATCAAACATCAAATTTGACATTGTATCCCAATTCAGCTGCTCTGCTATTCAACCCTTACCTGTAAATGGATTCGGGTCGATTTGCAGGGCCACCACCTGTGTATGTTTATGCAAATCCGTCCCCCCCCCCCCAAATTGGGGTAAAAACGAAGACGGAAGTCATACTTTCATGCGCATTTTTGTTGTATTTTTTAAAATACTGCACCTTACAATTTTTTAAGGTGCAAGTCATCCTGGGTAAATTGTTTGGTGATTGTTACTGACAGACTTGTTGGGTACATTTTTCATTAACGAAGTCTCCTTAATTTCACATTTTTTTTCATTTTTAATTATTTTATGATGCATATTAAACCAAAACAGGGCAGTTGAATACAATTTTCAGGTGTACTTGATGATTTAGATTTTCCAGCAATCGGAGGTTTGAAATGTGAATTTTGGTAACTGAAATGACTCAAATGATTGAAAAACTGAAAACTAAGATGCACATCTTATGCAGGGATAAGATTTTTTTACATTTAAGCAAACAAACTATATAAGGTGCACATTTTACTCAGGTACACTTGTAAAGTCAAGTAAGTTTGAAAAAGGTGGGCGTTTTTCTTGGTCAGGAGGAGTGACTAAAATATGAAAGCCACTTATCGTACGTTCCGATTTTTTGAAGCTAAATGCTATCTGGCTCATTGAGGTTCTTTTGAAAACATTGTACCAGTTTACGGATTCGAAGAATCAGAAGTTTGATTAAATCTTGATCGAAAAGATGGGTATTTCGATCCCCCAACACCAGCCATCAGAAACCAAGCTTTCCTCCAAAATATTCTCGATTATTCTTCGGGAAACAGGATCAAATACTCACTCATCAGAGCAGTTCGGAACGAAGTCAGAAAAATATGCCCCAATAGAAAACAAACTTCCGGGAAAAAGTTTAGCAATGCAAAAATGGGATGCGCCCAGGACGTCGTTCTCGCTGTCAGCTGAAAATGAGTTTGCATGATGATGCAGGCTTTCAGGCATGCAATATCAAGTTGCGTATTTACTGGTGCTGCTTGCATGCGTCACGAAACTGCTCGAGATTGTCAGATAGAGTGAAGCGAAAGGAAACATTTTTTGAGATGAGAATAAGGCCTTGACCTTGGCCTAGATTCAGAAGTCTGCGAATCCTGAGATTGCACGTACTGTTATGCACGAAGGAATAACGTATAAATGCTATGGTAATCCCAAGACCATAGAACCCGAGGCTCACAATATGCAGGAATTGTATTTTTTTTTTTGCTTGAGAACTACAAAATAACCTGCACATAAATAAGGATCTAGACCTTTACAACAGCACAGTTTTCCCCATTCGTGCTTCACGAACATCTGCGCGAAAAATCCTCGCACGAGAAATAATTTGCCAGGTCACGGTACTATTTCTGAACCATCGGAAGGAAAACGATTCGGAAACACGATAAGAAGAAGGGGAGTAAAAAACAGCACATTGCATAAAAATATTATCTTCGTTATACTCACAATGGGGATACCGAGAAATATTTGAAGCGCTGTGGAACCGGTGGTCCGCTTAAAATCGGTGGTACCACTGATACCTCGGATAATTTTCACGTGGTACCCAGAACTGTTCATGATTAAAAAAGATCGTCTGCTAAGCAGACGATCTTTGGAATTTAAACTTGGAATTTATCTTTAAACTTGGAATTTATCTTTGGAATTTAGAGAATTTGGAATTTAAACTGATTAAACCCCTTTCAATGATCTGCCGAGGAGAGGATTGAACGCACGAGTACACAATAAAAATGATCAAAAATGACGCAATTACAGGTTCAAAATAAGCTTTCACGGAATTTAGCTGGACTTACTTCAAAGTCAGGAAAAACAATTGGCAAAATAGTTGAAGCTTGAAGACAGGAAAGGTCTTACACATGTGGTACTTACCTAAATGGCAAACGCAGTTTTACTTGGAAATTGAATTTTGAATAAGAATAAAAAGCCGGATGACGAGGCGGGGACCTTCTCATCAGTAAAAGACCATTTATTTCAGTGGAAGTTTATAAATCCCAAAAAATTTTAATTTGTATAGCTGAAAAGCGTAGCAAACACTAGCCAATCTTCTAAGAGTTACAATTCACAGAAACAACAAGAAACTATTTGAAAACCTTTCGATTGAAGTCTTCAATTTAGAGGTTCTTCTCTAAATAGGAAAGCAGTTATCTTGGCAAAAGTGGGGTAATTGACTATTTGCTGCATTCAGAAGAGACACCGACATACGGACAGATGGACAATTTGACTTCAAGATAATTGAAAACCTTCGACATTTGGACAATATCTAGAGGTACGGACGCATCAAAATAAAGAGAAAATGATTCATTTTTCAAGAAATATTGGAAATTGAACAAAGCGAACTATGAATATTCATCTCTTGAACAGGCAGAGCTCTTTATATCCAAGAAAAAAAGAGAATATGTTTCCCTACAAAATTACTCCCATTCATACTCAAAGTAGAGGATAATTGGACATTTCCTTTTTTTCAGGGTTTTTCCCTTGAGAATTGCCTCTTTTCTTTGCTCCTTAAGCTCCTTCTGAAGCCAAAAGATGAGATTATGTGTGGTGTTCTTCTGCAACATTATTTTTGTCATCCTGAAGATGAGAAAAATTGTTATTCAATTTCGGGGAGTTTATTCATTTTTTGATGAATGGGAGAACCAATTGAATATGCTCCGCCTAATGAAGTCGATGGAAAAATGTTATCTGACATACACATGCTCCAGCATAGGGACAAGGTCCGAGGACAAATTATGTCCACATCTTGGGACACCTCTAATAATATACAGTTGAACCTTGATAGCTCAAATCTCGTCCCTTAGTCAAATACAGTACCTCCCTAAGTCAAATTTTCTTCAAGCCTGCATTTGAATTTTCTTAGGAAGAATGCACAAAAACCTCCATAACTGAAAGGCTTTTCCTCTCAAACCTCAGTACATATGTTGAGTTTTTGAGGCCCTTTGCCCGTTATGTTCTTGACACAGGAAAGAGAAAAACAAAGTAGAGGATAATTGGACATTTCCTTTTTTTCAGGGTTTTTCCCTTGAGAATTGCCTCTTTTCTTTGCTCCTTAAGCTCCTTCTGAAGCCAAAAGATGAGATTATGTGTGGTGTTCTTCTGCAATATTATTTTTGTTATCCTGAAGATGAGAAGAATTTTTATTCAATTTCGGGGAGTGGGGAGTTTATTCATTTTTTGATGAATGGGAGGACCAATTGAATATGTTCCAAATGAAGTAAATGGAAAAATGTGATATGACATACACATGCTCCAGCATAGGGACAAGGTCCAAGTAGGACAAATTATGTCCACATCTTGGGACACCTCTAATAATATACAGTTGAACCTTGATAGCTCAAATCTCGTCCCTTAGTCAAATACAGTACCTCTCTAAGTCAAATTTTCTTCGAGTCTGCATCACTTAAAAGAATCCTTCTTACGTGTTTTTGGAGGTATTGACTTTCCGAAAAGGAGAGTTTGGAGTCATGTATACAACTCAAAAACTCCGGGAAACGGGCAATACAAGAACTGTGTCCTTTCTCTTTTGCAATGAATAGGTAATGTGATGTGCTTTGAAAGGAAGTGAAAGACTCATTGGGCAAAGGAACCCTGCCTCCAAGTTCAGCATGTTGTAAAACAGTGTTCCCCAACCTTTTTGTGCCTGCGGACTGGCAAATTTTCATTAAATTTTTGGCAGACCGGTAAATTCCAAAAAAAAATTGTCTGCAGACTGGCAAAGTTTCATAAATTTTTTACAAACTATAAAAATGTTGCTTGATAGACTTTGTGGCATGTATATAAAAGGTTCTGCTTCTTGCAAAAATTAAGCTAAGCACTTATGAAGAAACTACATCTGAATGTCATGAAAAACTTGGAAAGGTGAAAATTGAAATAATTTATTTCAACAAGTAAAAATGTGTCTGAAGCACTGTTATTAGGATAAAAGCCAACTTTCATTTTTCAACAAATGCTTTCTATTGCCTGTCTTTCCAAAGTTTTAGTGTTACTATTGTCTCAAGTAACGTTGAAAATTATTCACATAGTACGACTTTTAAAGGACGTCTGGTCGTTTTTTGAAGACTCCTGGACTTGAACAGGTCGTGTCTGGTGCCCAACCCCTTGTGACGAATAAACTCATTTAAGAAGTACTTTAAGGCCTAAAATATCACCCTTTAAAATTTTCAGCAATCATTCTATGTTTCCCACTGCAAAAAGGCTTTTTTTTAACTAGCTTGAAACCTCCCCAAGTCAAAATGTTTTGGTGGCCCCTTGACAAATGGCTTACAGAGGTTCAACTGCACAATTAAAGCCTGTCTTCAAAACGGTAAAATTTTCCAGAAACATCAACTTTCTGGCGAATATAAGCTCAAAGTTTCGGTGCTAGAAAAAAATCAGTTTTCTTTTCAACGGGCTGTCGTTCGCAATCACGCACATCTCGAAACTATAGGAACTTTGAGGGACGTTTTCTGTTCACTGAGCGCAATAAAGCGGGGCCTTTATATTGTTGACGCTTGGGGAAATGAGCGGTCGTTCGGAATGCATGACCCGTACCATACACGTGCGCAGAACTGTTGATACAATGGAATGAGAACCCAGGAAAAGGTTCTTTTCGTCCTGGAAGGTCATGAAACGTTGCTTTCAGTCGTTTGCTTTGGAGGATTCCCTCTGGAGGAAAAAAACCATTGGCAGCTACAACGATGAGGAGCCTGGTGTATATACATGTGCATTCAAGTTTAGTTTCTTCATTCATTTACTCTGGCTGGGGTTTTTTTTTTTTACGGTGAGTGGGCTGGTCGGCATTATACGTGGTTTCCCGTCCCAGTTTTTCCATCCTTTTGATCATGGGAAATCCACCGATTTTTTGAAATTGACTCAGCACTTTCGGAATTAAACTTCATTTACTGATTGCATTATTAAATTTTTGAGCGCCATTTCTGTGATTGGATGCATTTTTTCTCTCGTGAAAGATTGCGAGGAAAAGTTTCTCATCCGGTGTCAACATGCGTATCCATTACAAAAGTATGCTTCTTCGTATATGCATATTAGAAAACCGGAAAATGTTTGGAGAGGAATTCGTTTGATAATTATTAAAAGATGGAATTTTAAATTTGAATTAACGGAAGGATTTTTTAGAGAGATGGGCGGCAAGTTTTCACCCACAAAAAAATTCTTACTGAAGTTATGGTTGCTACACAAAACCACCGTGAATCTCTCCAAGCATCAGTCAATTCATGAATTTCAAGACTTGAATGTCAGACACTCGAAAGGTCGACTTCGTCCAAAATAAGACAAGATTACGAGATTAATGTTATTTTGATCAGAGATGAGTGCATGTGTAAGGATAGAAAAATGCAAAACAATCTTCAGACAAAGTATGGAAGATGAAAAGTTCATGAGATACTTGGAATATTTTCATGATTGGCCATATTCGAAATTTTCGTTCGAGACGAGAAGCAAATTTGCGCATTATTCTGAATGGCAAAAAAATCTCATCAGCATAGACAAGCATGGTAAATGTATGGATAGTCCAATATCTTGAAATTATACTGCATTATTGAACCCTATTATGTGGACCAACACGAATTTTGAATGAATATCTGAATTCTATAGACTCTCAATAAAACTAATGTATTAATTTCGCCATTAAAATTCATTGGAGCAGATGGATTCTTCAAGGATATTTTCTAGAGATGGATTTTTGATTTGAAAATTGTACAATATATCTCCAAAAAGCCATCAGGCCGGTGTGGTCACGTGAAAGAGTAAAACTTAGCCAACTTCCACCATTGTGTTGTCTCAATTATTTTAGGGCTTCTGAAAACTCTTATGCATGTGCAGTATATGTTTAAATTTGAGTTTATCCAGTAAAAACCACTACTACTCCGCTTTTAACTTCTAAAAAGTCCAAATGCTTAAAATTCAAGTAATTTAAGTCATTAACCAATGCCTATATTCAAGTTCGTTTTCGCACGGTATAAAAGCACAGATTTAATTCGCTATAACCGGATATTTTTCTTTACCCAAACAATCTCTAAATTACCTGAGTAATACATTAGTTTCCACCAGTGGTAAAGCTGCGTGGCACTATAGTTGAAAAATCTTGAGGCAAGGCAAGTGAAGTACAATCTGACTTCTGGACAATTGTTCCATTTGGCAGAGATGAGTTGCAGGAAGAAAGAACAGCAGAAGCTGTGTATAGAAAGGAGAAGCGAGGCGATGACAAGAACTGAACGGGTTGCAAGACATGGTCTGCTGAATGCCAGCGTTTTAAATTTACTCTTCCCTCGTATTTTCTTTTCAACAGTGTCCCTCGGGTTTATCACAATAACGCATCTGGCAGCAGCAGCAGCAGGAGCCTTGCCAAGGATCTCGGAAAATTAGAGGGGTCCAACAAAAAATCTCAGAATAAGAATTGAAATGGCATAAGATTGAGCTGAAAAAACTTTTTTCCAGGAAAAACATACCTTCTCACAAAAATCCTCGTTTAACATATTTTTCAGAATTTTTTTGCAAAATTCACCCAGGCAGCGTTCTGCTCTTCAATAAAAAAAACTAACATGAAGCTTCCATATTATCGTATTATAGCAGCAGGAGCCTTAATTGCCAGGGATCTCTGAAAATTAGAGGGGTCCAACAATAAAATCTCAGAATAAGCATTGAAATGGCATAAGATAGAGCTGAAAAATTTTCCCCAGAAAAAACATACCTTCTCACAAAAAAGCCTTGTTTTAAATATTTTTCAGAATTTTTTGCAAAATTCACCGAGACAGCGTTCTGCTCTTCACTAAAAAAAAAATAAAATACATGCAGCTTCCATATTATCGTCCCAAGTGGCTGCTGTTGATGAAAGTGGTGGAATTACCTAGGAAGACTTGGATAAGGGAGCTCTCGGCATTAATTAATACCATATAAATTTTAAAAGTCTGAAGGATAAGCTGGGCAGCAACAAAAAATTGACACGGATGGCTTCATTTTTTTTTGTGTGAAGAGCAGAAATTTGCCAGAGGAACTTTTTCAAAAAGGTTCTGCTGCCTTTTTTTTTTTTCTTGCGTCAAAGGATTTGTTTTGTGAACTTATAATTGTTTTTCAGCTCAATCCTGCGTCATTTTCTTTTCTTATTCCAAAACTTTTTGTCAGACATTCTTTATATAGTTGCGCTGGCAGTATCTATCTATATATACAATTCCGTGGCTTTGATAATATGCAGACTCTATGAAGTTTTCAAAAAGCAGCAACCATCATGCAGCATGTATGCAGGCATCATTCATTGATAGTTATATAGCATTTATCTACACACAAATGTTGTGGTGCACTGACGACAATGAAAGATGAGAAATTAAATTAGATTTGCACACAATCCACCAGGAAACAAAAAAAGTGATTTCTAGTTAGAAATCCCAAAATAGCAAAAAAAGGGATTATGCATTTCTTAAGAAGATTCAAGGCACTGGATAAAAAATTCGAATAAAACCAAGAACTTCATCAAGACAAAAAAACTCTTTGCTGATGAAATTGAAAGCTGCCAAAAAATTAAAACTCACACAGCTGCAACTGGAAAAATTCATGGCACTGCCGAGCTTCATGGAATCTGACCGCAAAAATGCTCGGAAAAAAGGGACAGAAAATTTCGTGTCATTCAGGCAGAAAAAAAGAGGGTCTTGTGCTAACCTTTGGATGACAACATTTTTCCATTTTATTTTCTGCACACAGCCGCATTTTAGTTTGACTGAAAATTACCAAAATGCACCAGGGTTGAGAAGTCCTACGTTGGAAGAAATCTGGGAAGCGCAGGGTAAATCCTATTGTCTTCAATTCTAATTTGATATTAGGAATGAAGGAAAACATCACCCAGCAAGACATTCTCCATTTTTCAGCAAAAAGGTTTGCCAGCAGAGAAAAAAAATATTGGACTTTTTTTTTCTGACTGGAGCCTTCTGATTCTTGGTTGATGTTTTTTATTTTCTTCGAAGCTCTTCGGTACAAACTTTTTGCCAAAGTTACCCCAGCTTTGCCGATATGAGAAGGGTTTTAATCACCTGATCAGGTGATCAAAATTTCCCCACCAAGTTTTCCCCTGGACTCTGCCCCTTTCAAAACACAGAGTATTATTTTTTTTCTCACACATGCAAGAAAGCAGGACTTGCATTATGCATTGCGACTCTCACCAAAAACTGGTCCTCCATGCAGTCAATGTACGGCCCGATGACGGTGAAGTACTTCATGCCCTGCGGCGGCGACGCGTACGGTATGTCCACGGTGACCTTTATATAATACCGGATCTGACCCGCTTTGCTCTCGAAAGAGCACGGCAACGAGCTCTCTGGCAACTGGAACCGGAACGGGAACGAGTGCTGCCCCCTGGGCAACACCGGCACCACACCCTGTTCCCCGGCTCGGTCCTTGCCCCAAATAGTCGCCCGATCGTCCACCAAGTACTGGTCGTCCCGCACTGTTCTCCGGTCCCCACTGACCACCACTTTCCACTCGGCGTGTGCTCGGCCGCGCAGCACCACCCGGATGGCGCGCAGCTTGAAGTTCTCCAGGGTGTCGAGCACCACCACAGGGACGTGGTGGAGCGGTCGCATCATGTAGAGCGCGAGGTCCGCCTACAGGTCGAGCGCCTACATTAGGTACGACCGGACGACACAAACCAACGAAAACCAGACAACCATGTCGTTTTCTAGTTCATCGGGTCACTCTATGTGTTCAGTAGAATCTTGCTACAGTGCAAAAAATACCATTACAGTCACACATTTGACCTTTCAAGGTCAAATTCCAAGAGACCAGGAAAAAATCAAATTAGGGAGGTTTCCAGTTAGGTGAACACGCATTTTTTTGTAGGATAGAGAATTTTTGGACAATGTAAAATGGTGATACAGGTGGTAAATTGCAATTAATCCATCCTGCAATTTGAAAGTTGAATTTACTGGGAGGTTGGCACAAAATTTTACCTTCACTCCAAAATTTGACTTATTTCAACCACTTTTCCTGAGTTTCATACTGCTCCTACTTACTTTTACACATTGGCTCACAATTTGACTGTCTTGCTATTTAAAGCTAGTCCAGCAATAAATTAGGGTTACACATTGCACGGTACCGCTTGTATTTTGAGCCTTTAATTGATTTTTAAATAAGTTGACAGAATGCTGAACTTGGAGGCAGGGGTTCATTTACCCAATTAGTCTTACACTTTCTTTTAAAACACGGTAAATTATTATTATTGCTTTTCTCTTTCCCATGTAAAGGAAATAATAGCCAAAAGGCCTCATAAAATTCAAGTTATAAAGGTTAGCAAGGAAAATCCTCTGAGTTGCAATGGTTTTTTAAGCATTAAATGAATTCAGACAGAGATTTGGGAAAATTTGACTCAGGGAGATTTTTGTTATCAAGGTTCAACTGTATAAAGAATATTTGATCACATCCCAGCACCATTGAGCCTTTTATGTCTGTGCAAAGCATTAAATGAATTCAGACAGAGATTTGGGAAAATTTGACTCAGGGAGATTTTTGTTATCAAGGTTCAACTGTATAAAGAATATTTGATCACATCCCAGCACCACTGAGCCTTTTATGTCTGTGCCTATAATTGTCACAATGTTGTGAGTTACTTCATAAGAAATTTTTCAACACAGTGACGCTATTTCACGGGTCCCAAAGTGCTTCCTTCTGACAAGATTAAAAAAAATTATCAGAAATGCTGGATATTGACCTGGAGATTTACAAAATTTACTCCAGCATACCACCAATAGCGAATAAATGCTCAAAATGTAGCTTCTTTGGTCAAATTTTAATCACCCCCTGCTGAGCTTCACTCACGCAAATGGTATTTACACTACTACAGCAGGAAACACATGGAGAGATGGAGACAGTGATGTCAACTGCTGGCGAAAACTGTAGAATTCCGTGTATAGAAATTGACAGGAATTATATTTTTAATGAACTGAGTATGCAGAGTATTGTGATTTCCCTGCTGGGTACGACAGGGCCGGTTTCCACGAGAGCAGGAATGCGTCGACCCATAGACACACTGACTGACTCTCCGACGAGAACTGCGGGCGCAGGGATGAGACGTCGTCGTCGTCGCGCCTAATTTCCCTGCTGGGTACGACAGGGCCGGTTTCCGCGAGAGCAGGAATGCGTCGACCCATAGACACACTGACTGACTCTCCGACGAGAACTGCGGGCGCAGGGATGAGACGTCGTCGTCGTCGCGCCTGGGTATCCCGCTCCTCTCTCCGTTTTTCCCTGTGGCCCGGGGTTCTTACTTTTTGTTTCTTCTTTATGTTTTTGCCTTCTCGTGGACTGCATACATGCATCAGGGGTGGGTTGTGTGCGGGCCGGGAGAAGAAGAGGGTGCGTCGAACCCGAACCCTGGGAGAACCCACCCCATGTGTGTGGTTCTATGGCTGCTCCCTCTCTCCGTAATCTGCAGCTATGAGGAGATTTGGAGGGAACTCTGTCTTCCTGCTCCAGCAGCGCTGTACAATATACACGAGGGTCATTTGGAAAGAAATGCTTCACTACCACAATAGAAAACTGTGTTTTTAGCTTTTTACAAAAGCTGAACCTCGGTGAGTTGAATTTTGATATACCATCAAAAAATCAACTTATACGAAGGTTTCAAGGAGGGGAAACAAGCATTTTTGTTGAGCAAACATATACGAATTGATCAATTGAAGGAAATTTTAAATGGTGATATCCGAGTCCTCAAATTGCATTTTGAATGAGTTGACAGAATGCTGCACTTATTCGTGGCATGGGCTCATTTGCACAATTATTCTTCCGCTTCCTAATTAAACTTGTCTTGCTCATCTCATACCTGTGTCAAGAAGATATGTAATTGCCAAAAAGCATCAGAAAATTCTAATTAAAAAGGTTTGAGAGGAAAAGCCTTTGAGTTACGGAGATTTTTAGTACATGGTTTGTAAGGAAATTCTGAATGGGACTTGAAACAAAATTGACTAAGGAAGATTCTTAGTTATCAAGGTTCAAGTGCATTCTTTTTTTTTAGCTTTAACACCAAGATATAACTTTTACTTGGGGATTTTTTCTCAATGGCCAGCAAAATCAGAGTGCAATATTTGTCTTTCAGTTCCATAAAACAGACAAACCTAAACTAGTATTCAAATTTTTGTTGAAGATCCTGAAAGCTGACAAATATTTTATATATCTGGATTGATCCAAGAAGTTTTGTAATTTTTTTGGTTTTTGCATAAGGACTGAAACTTTTTTTCTCAATCTTCCTATACATGTTTCTGCCTGCACTTAAATTCAATCTCCATTGAGCATAGATTGAACGTTATGAGAATGTGAAATTATTTTGAAAGAGTCTGATTTCTATTGCTTTTGTACGTACATCTTCAATTTTGTTGAGTATGTGATCTTCAACCTTGACTTTCATCTTTTGTAATGTTTCTCATTTCATTAAAAAATACTGAACTTGGCCTGCTCTGTGTAGCAAGCTTAAAGAATTAATTTGGAAATTTTATTCCACTTTAAGAAGATGACCATAGCTCACAAATAGTACTGTATTCAGTTTTCACTGTCAAATGAGGCTCACTTTTTTCTATAATAGATGCATAGTTTGTCCATTTGGAGAAATACCTGTTGGTCACCAGGAAAGGTAGCTTGCAGCATGTGCAAGTTAGCCTGAACTTGCTGTAAATGCCTTCTATTGATGTTGTGTGCAACAACATCCACCTCTTCTGCAACCCACAGCCACCTCTTCTGCAAGACATTGCAAGTGGCTGATGTTTCCCATTCTGACTCAACTTGCTGAAGTTATTTGCTGCTCTGTCTTGGTCTTAGCAGCTGTTGCATACTCTTGCCAGCAAGTCACCACCTGAGTTACAGCTTCATCTTTGGTCAACTGACAAACTGCGATTGAGGTGAAGTCTTCCTGCTGCACCACCAGCATAAGACACTTTTAGTTAGTACTACTGTACTGTCGACATACAGCTGACAGATACAGTCTTGATGCACTTATCAGCAGAGAACTGCTCTATGATCTTTGACAGCTCCACTGGGTTTATTATGCCAGAAAACTCCCCAGCCCTCCTCCAGCCATCCAGATTGTTGGTTTGATCTTTTTGTTGTTGAGAGAATGCAATAAAAAAACCAGTAAATATTTTTTTCTTCAAACTTTTACTTTGATGAAAAGCAGTCTTTGTGCAACCTTCATTGTATAGAATCACTACACAACTCTCTTTCTAATCCCTCTTTATCCTCACATATTTTATACTTTAGTTTGGATTTGGATTTGTGCACAAATTACTCTTATTCACTTGTGTTGTGTTTTAAGCACCCCTTGCGAATTTTTGCATTTCTTTGCCATCAAATTACACAATAAA
>CAJPEX010000577.1:0-93185 GCA_905338405.1 Notodromas monacha
TGAAAAAAATGAGCATGATTCTTGTCACCTGATTGTTTGGGTGCCCCAACAATTGGGTGACCAAACTGCAGTTTGGTGGGCTGGGGATTGGCAAGGCCAAGAACTGCCCTGGCTGGCGGTTGGACCGACCGGCGCTTGACAACCGGCGGGTGTGCAACCATCAATTGACCAACCGGCGGCTGACCGGACACGCTCACCCTGTATGCATAGGAAAACAGATTAGAAAAATTAAATTGATTTTCTTATTAACAAAAGGTATACGTATAATTTTGAAATGTTTTTGCAGCAGATGAGAGACCAACTCAATTTTTCAAGATAAATGAGAAAAAATCCGAAAACTCGACTTGATTGTATCACGTACTGTTGGTACGTATCATTTTGAAAGGTTTGTTGCAGAGAGACCAAGTCAAATGTTTTCCGCTAAAAAAATTCTTAAAAATTTTAATTTTATCATCTTACTGCTTTACGCATCATGCTGAAATGCTTGTTGAGAAAAGACATACTCAATTTTTTTCATATAAAAAAATCAGAAAAATTCCCTTGATTGTCTCACATATTATGTACGTATCATTTAGAAATGTTTCTTGCAGAGAGACAAACTCAAGTTTTTCAGATACAGAAGATGAAAATCTGAAAAATTAAATTGATTGTCTTACATATTGTACGTATAATTTTAAAATGTTTGTTGCAGAAAGATTACTCACTCATTAACTCAATTTTTCTGATACGAAAGAAAAATCAGTAATATTAATTATTCTCCCGTAACTGTACGGATCAATTTGGAATGTTTGTTGCAGAGAGAATACAAACTCAATTTTTTCAGTTGCAAAAGCAGAAATCAGAAAAAATAAATTGATTGTCTCATTTTTCGTATAATTTTAAAATGCTTGTTGAAGAGAGACCAACTCAATGTGTTCAGATACAAAATAAAAAATCCGGGAATTATCTCATTGGACGGATCATTTTGAAATGTTTGTTGCAGAGACAGCGAGTTAGAAAAATCTAAATTTTTTAGTCTTTTTAATTGAACTAACAGAGTGCACATGACATATAGTAAAAATTTACACAAAACGTGTCTGTGGTTGAGTTAAAAGTCCACGTTCAGACTCTCTTGTGAACCTATTTTCGTACCATTTTCCTTTGAATGGCTTGAACATAAGGTGTTTTTCTATCATCGTGGATTTCGGATAAGTAGAACTTTGTAAAAAAAATACAGGAAATTATTGAAAAAATCCGTTAGTAAAATACCGTAATCTAATTTCAGAATTTCCTCTCATGAAATTGACTTCGTAACAAAAGACATTTATAATTGAGCTGGTCTTGTGGGAATTTGACACCCCTTCCATTTGCGACATTTCATGGCTAGGTTTCACGCATTCAAGAGAAAACATTTTTCCTTCTTTTAAATTCTCCTCGCCAACAATAACAACTGCTTTCATCCGACTGTTGAAAGATGGCGACGAAATTGTCTACGGATTGGCGACAGCTGAACACCTGCACATTTTCTCGTTGTTCCAGAAGGATCACTGAAGAACCGTCGAAGGAGTATCTTAAAGAAAGTAGAATTTAGTGGTGCCGTAACCTTTAAATCTTTAAGGTCGAACTTTTACTGCTTTGAAAAACAGTGAAATAGGTCACATAAAGCCTCCAGTAAAACGCCTGAGAATATTTACCTTCGTCCTGTCAACCCCTTCATTCGAAACATTTTTGAATATTTAGGCGAAGACAAAATTCCGTCGTTTTTTTTAGGCTTTGAATGCACTTTTAAATGTATAAAGTATTACAATACACGGTATTATGGTTCCCAGAAAAAAAATTCTACATAAAGATTGATCAAGTCTTTGCACTATTTTCGGACAATGCAAATTTTATCTCGAGAACATGCCCAAAATTAATTCGAAGAAACTGTTTATTCGTGCGGTTCCTGCAGACGTGATATAATATTACAGTACATTTAATTGAACATATTTCTGAATAATGGCAAAATTTCAAGCGAAAGCTTCAATGAAGGTTTAAAATTAAATTACAAATGTAGAAATATCTTTTTTTAATGCTCAGCATTTGCAGACAGATCTTGACAGTCGAAAAAAATTGTGATTTTGGAATTACTTTTTTAAAGTCACATAAAAAGAAAATTGCAGCTTGAATCCAATTACTCTCGAAATATTCGTATTTTTGGAAAAGACGCTGGATCATCCAATTAGCCATAATGACGGATCTGTCGCACATTTCAATTATCACAAGCTGACAACCGGATGATTATAAGGTTCCTTTGAAGCTCCAGAATTAAAAACAAAAAAATATTGTATCCTCTTGTTTTTTTTTTAAATATCGAAATGATGAGGAGATGGTTCGATAAATCAGGCTTTGAGACATCTAACAGCACTCCGAATTTCTCTCCGCATTTTTAAAATTTATGAATATGGTCTTCTTCTTGCACAGACAGACTGTATATGTATATATGTATTCAGTGAGACTCACCAGATGAGGACTTAATTGGTGCATTAAGAGTGTCCCTAAGTTGAGTCTTGTTTTCCCATGGACTTACATTATTTAATTTTTAACTGGTGCTTTTTAAAAGTAATATTCTTTAGAATTCCATGGAAAAAAATGTTCTGCCACTTGAAATTTGATTCAGTGAATATATTTTCAACTCAATAAGAACATTTGGAGCATTGAACAGTGCATCTCCGTCCTGTACATAGTACATTGAAATGCTGCCAGCATCTACAAAAATAAAATTCAAGTCACAAAGAGAGAAGAAAGTCCCTCTATATGCAATAGGTAATTTTTTAAATTAGCTGAATGGATGGGAAAATGGTGGGAGAAATGGCAAAGAATTTGTTTTGCATATAAATATTATGCTTAGAAATATCTGTTTCTTGCAATCAAGCCAAATAAAAGACAATTTTTTGTGAAATGTATTGGAAATTTTATCATGCAATGTCCTCATGTTGAGTCAGTGTCTGTATGTCAGGCCTTTTTATCCTGTTTTTTATTGAAAAATAAATGTCCCTATGTCAAATTGCCCTCATGTCAAGGTGTCCCTATTTGGGGGTCTCACTGTATATGCATAGGAAAACAAATTAGAAAAATTAATATGATTGTCTTATTATCAAATGGTATACGTATAATTTTTGAAATGTTTTTTGCAGCAGATGAGGGACCAATTAAATTTTTACTAGGTAAATGAGAAAAAATCCGAAAACTCGACTTGATTGTATAACGTTCTGTACGTATCATTTTGAAAGGTTTTTTGCAGACAGACCAAGTCAAATGTTTTCCGCTAAAAGAATTCTTAAAAATTGTAACTTGATCATCTTACTGCTGTACGCATCATGCTGAAATGCTTGTTGAGGAAAGACATACTCAATTTTTTTTCATATAAAAAATCATAAAAATTCCCTTGATTGTCTCACATATTATGTACGTATCATTTAGAAATGTTTCTTGCAGAGAGACAAACTCAAGTTTTTCAGATACAGAAGATGAAAATCTGAAAAATTAACTTGTTTGTCTTACATATTGTACATATAATTTTAAAATGTTTGTTGCAGAAATATTAATCACTCAATAACTCAATTTTTCAGATACAAAAGAAAAATCAAGAATTTTAATTATTCTCCCGTAACTGTACGGATCAATTTGAAATGTTTGTTGCAGAGAGTTTACAAACTCAATTTTTCCAGTTGCAAAAGCAGAAATCAGAAAAAATAACTTGATTGTCTCACTGTACGTATAATTTTGAAATGCTTGTTGAAGAGAGACCAACTCAATGTTTTCAGATACAAAAGAAGAAATCTGGTAATTGTCTCATCGGACGTATCATTTTGAAATGTTTGTTGCAGAGACACACTCAATCTTTTTAGATTTAAAAAATCAGAAAAATTAACTTGATTGTCTCACGTGTACTGTATATCATTTTTAAATGTGTTTTGCACAGACACCAACTCAATTTTCAGGTGCAAGTCTGAGAGAACACAACCTATTTTCGTACCATTTTCCTTTGAATGGCTTGAACATAAGGTGTTTTTCTATCATCGTGGATTTCGGATAAGTAGAACTTTGTAAAAAAAATACAGGAAATTATTGAAAAAATCCGTTAGTAAAATACCGTAATCTAATTTCAGAATTTCCTCTCATGAAATTGACTTCGTAACAAAAGACATTTATAATTGAGCTGGTCTTGTGGGAATTTGACACCCCTTCCATTTGCGACATTTCATGGCTAGGTTTCACGCATTCAAGAGAAAACATTTTTCCTTCTTTTAAATTCTCCTCGCCAACAATAACAACTGCTTTCATCCGACTGTTGAAAGATGGCGACGAAATTGTCTACGGATTGGCGACAGCTGAACACCTGCACATTTTCTCGTTGTTCCAGAAGCTAGTGACTTCTTGGCAGCTTCCTCATAGAATTTCTTTCATCTTAAATCACCACGGCATTGGAAATTTAGAAATTCCAGCTTGAAAATGACGAAACTTTTTGTCACTTTATCCAGTGTATTTCGGAGTGAAACGTCTGAGAATATTTACCTTCGTCCTGTCAACCCCTTCATTCGAAACATTTTTGAATATTCAGGCGAGGAAAAAATGCTGTTGTTGTTTTTAAATATCTTTAGGCTTTGAATGCACTTTTAAATGTATAAAGTATTACAATACACGGTACTATGGTTCCCAAAAAAAATTCCAAATAAAGATTGAATAAGTCTTCGCACTATTTTCGGACACTTCGCTGAATGCAAATTTTATCTCGAAAACATGCCCAAAATAAATTCGAAGAAAGTATTTTTTCGTGCGGTTCCTGATGTAGACGTGATATAATAGCACAGTACATTTAATTGAACATTTCTGAATAATGGCAAAATTCCACGCGAAAGCTTCAATGAAGGTTTAAAATTAAATTACAAATGTAGAAATATATTTTTTTAATGCTCAGCATTTGCAGACAGATCTTGACAGTCGAAAAAAAATTTGATTTTGGAATTACTTTTTTAAAGTCACATAAAAAGAAAATTGCAGTTTGAATCCAATTACTCTCGAAAAATTCGTATTTTTGGAAAAGACGCTGGATCATCCAATTAGCCATAATGACGGATCTGTCGCACATTTCAATTATCACAAGCTGACAACCGGATGATTATAGGGTTCATTTGAAGCTCCAGAATTAAAAACAAAAAATATTGCATCCTCTTATTTTTTTAAATATCGAAATGATGAGGAGATGGTTCGATAAATCAGGCTTTGAGACATCTAACAGCACTCCGAATTTCTCTCCGCATTTTTAAAATTTATGAATATGGTCTTCTTCTTGCACAGACAGAGTACATTGCGGAAAACATCAACATAAATACAAAAAAACGCATAAGTCTGAATAAGAGGAGAATGAAAATTCTCAGCTCAAACCTTCCGGCCAACAGAAGAATTTTGTCAGAATATTTTTATGTTTTCAGCGCAGAATATTCGTCTGTTTTCAGTGCAGAATATTTGCATACTTTTAGCAATTCTTTCAGGTAGCCAATGACAATATGATTCTGAACGTTAATTCTGAACTTCCTCGAACTGCTGGATTATAACTGAAGAATTTAATTACACGTAAGGTAAGATGCGCACTCCAGTTTTGAATGACCAAAATCTGACGATTGAGAAATAGAAAATAGGTAAAATGTCATCATAATTCTCAAATGAACTTTCAACTCAAATAACGAATACTTTAGGAGTTCACTAAAAAATTGTTTGCCAAATAGCATAAATGATTGAAGTATTATGATGTGCAACTGAGGCTAATTTTTTATTTTGTTTTGCCACGGAAAAAGATTTTTTGGAAACCAGGAATTTCCGCAAAAATCCTCGTTGTCCTATTTCCGCGCGACGTAGTTTATTTATGAAGTTAGAAGCATAACAAAACAGGTTCCATCATTTATTTAAAAAAATTTACTTTCCAGCAGTGTTAATTTCCAGCATATTTTGCATTGATATTCTTATTTACATTGGATATATGATGAGGAAAAACCTGCGTACCAGCAAAGTTTCATAAAATTTTGCAGACTCACAAAAGTTTTGCTCAAAAGACTTTATGGTAGGTATTTAAAAGTTCCTGATTTTTGCAAAAAATGAGTTACATTAAGCACCTATGAAGCACAGCTATAGCTAAATTTAATCAAAAATCAGAAAGTTGGACTTGAAGAAAGGTTCCTCAGAATGAAAAAAAAATTTGCAATCACCTGTGTTCATTTCAGCAGGGAGAAATTTGCCTGAGGTTTTAGGAGAAAAGCCAACTTTTATATTTTTATCAGATAACTTCAACTGCAATTGTCCTTCAAAAATTGTAGGTAACAATAACAGATATTCATCCCTAAACTTTGGATGCATGTATTATGCTGAAAATGTTCACATACTGTACTGGCAAAAAAACTTCTACAGACCTTTGCTGATCTGTGGACCATGGGTTGGGGAACACTGATATTCAGTACTTTCCTATTTCAAAAATTTTTTTAAAGCCCATGCTAGATTCCCTTACAGAAACAATGCATTACATAATCCAGAAACTCAATGGCTTTTCCCCTGAGATATGCGTGATTCGAATTTTCCAGAGGCCTTTTGGCCATTATTTCATTGACACAGGAAAGGGAAAAGCAATAAAAAAAATCTAGTTTAATGTGTTTTGAAAGGATCAAAGTGAAATATTACTGGTGCAAGAAAGAAACCCACTTGCCTCCAACTTCAGCATCCTGTCAACTCATCCAAAAAGCAATCAGAAGTCTGCCAAGAACATCACCAATTAAAATTTCCTGCAACCCTCTTTTACTCTCTCTCCAACACAAAGGCTTGTTTCTCTAACTCGATTTTTTTTCTGGTCCATTGAAATTCGATTAAAAAAGGTAAAACTGCATATAGGACAGGATGTAGTGTGAGGCAGTAAAGCAGTGTACCCATAGGCATGGGTTCGAACCCCATAAGCAGCTCCTCAAGAATGAACGACATTCGGGAGATATGGAGCGTAGCGCGGCGTGACGGACGCGCCTGGGGTTTGCTCAGCCCCCATGGCTCCAACACCCCACCACCCAAGAAGAAGAAGAAGAAGACGAAGAAGAAGTGGAAGTGGAAGAAGGAGAGAAAAAAAAAGAGGAAGAAGGAAAGTAAGAAAAACGGCGCCCCGGCTGGCTAAAAATACGGGGACGAAACGCAGCAGGCCCAAAGGCAGTGTCGTCATTAAAGGGAGCCAGCATGTGTCGGTCACCGGTCCATCAATCACGACGCAGCCGGTGAGCTCGTCAGTCATGACGACGACGACGATGTCGACGGCGACGACTCCCACGACGATGACGACGACGACGACGACGCCTGCTCTTGCCCTCCAGTTTCGCGCGCATGGGAAAACCGTCGACCGAACGAACGGACGGACCGACCGACCGTTTTCGAATATACCACCTGCTCTTCATCTCCTCCTGGTTCTCTCTTCCTTTCCGTTTTTTTTTTTTTTAATTTCGTTGTTCTTTTTTTCTTGTTTTTTTTTTTTTTTTTTCAGTTTTGTATTTTCTCCCTCACTATTTTCCTCTCACCCTTCAGCTGTGTGTGCGAGGGTCAATTCATAAATCCTGCGCCTCATTTAAAAAAAAAAAAATTATCTCAGGAAACGTTTCACCTTTAAAAAAAAAAAATTTCGCTTTGTATTTTCTCTCTCATTATTTCCATCTCACCCTTCAGCTGTGTACGAGGGTCAATTCATAAATCCATATGAATCCATCAATTCATATAGATGTGCGCCAAGCATAAACAAAATAAATTATTATTATCACAGGAAATTTTTCACCTTGATAATTTTTTTTTTCGCTTTGTATTTTCTCTCTCATTATTTCCATTTCACCCTTCAGCTGTGTACGAGGGTCAATTCATAAATCCTGCGCCTCATTAGAAAAAAATTAATTATCTCAGGAAACTTTTCACCTTTTTTAAAAAATGTTTGCTTTCTAATTTCCCTCTCATTATTTCCATCTCGCCCTTCAGCTGTGTATACGAGGGTCAATTCATAAATCCATATGAATCCATCAATTCATAAATGTGCGCATAGCATAAAAAAAAAAATTATTATTATCACAGGAAATTTTTCACCGTGATAATTTTTTTTTTTCAATTTGTGTTTCCTTTCTTATTATTTCCTCTGAATCTTCAGCTGTGTACGAGGGTCACTTCATAAATCCTACGCCTCGTTTTGAAAAAAAAAGAAAATTGATTATCTTAGGAAACTTTCCCCCTTTTTATTTTTTATTTTTCGTTTTATATTTTTTCTTTTATTATTTCCATCTCACCCTTCAGCTGTGTGCGAGGGTCAATTCATAAATCCTGCGCCTCATTTTGAAGAAAAAAATTAATTATCTCAGGAAACTTTCCACCTTTTTGAATTTTGCGTCGCGGCATCATTTTGAGTTTGTATAAGCAGATGTACAGAGTTAAAAAATCAGATATGTGCTTAAATATCGAAAAATAAGGCGCTTCGTATTGGATGCTGAAAGTACAGTACTTCATCAAGGACGTGAATTAATTCCACTTTTACTGAAGCACTGTTCAAAAATGTGACAAAATTTCCGTTCGTGGGGAGATTTTTCGGGGATTTAAAAAAAATTAAGATTTTGGGGCCACCCGGTGTGATTGAGGAAATTGATTCCAGGTAAATGAAATACTCTGCGACTTCAAAAGCGCGTTCGATTAGAAAGAAAGATGCGTTGGTTTTCTCAAAGTTAATTTAAAAATTGAATTTTCTCAAAGGTATGATTCATTAGTGTATCAAAATATTGAGAAAGTCGTGTATCCACTGGATACATGATATTGGCAATCACAATTCTCATAGAAAATTGTATCATCCCGAACAGCGTCCCCTGCATGCAAAGAAAAAATCGGCGGCATGCCAAAGTCCTTTGTGCAAAAACATCTATTATTCGATGAATTACTTCAGTGATCACGTCTTCTTACTCGAAACAATCTTGCATATTTTTTCATTTTAAATGGAAGAACTCTTCCGGTCAACATAATTATTATTCGGAGTCTGATTATTCGGAGTTCCATGGACAATGATTTCGTCTTGCAAGAATAAAAAAATTATTCTTGCAAAACGAAATCATTGTCCATGGAACTCCGAATAATCAGACGGTTCTCATTACTGTATATTTCGTTCATCTTATTGCGGTGAACCGAGGATATATTTTTTCTCAGCTCATTCTTACAAAATTTAGATCATGGCTAATTACTGCATATGAGTGCAGAGTTGATTCGTGTGTTTTCTTCCAACTTCCGAAAGTCTTAATTATCTGGAAGACGGCGACGGATCATTAGCGGAAGTGGAAGATAAAAGAGAAACAAATGACGCGCAGAATGTTGTTTTTATTTTCACTAGTGAGCTCACCAACTCATTTCCGAAGTACAAAAATACGTACCGCATTTGCACAGGGAACGATTGAGCAATAATCATGGAAAGTCTGCTGATCTCAGGAAAATTAAATGTAATGACTCATCGTATATTGTTTTGAAATGTATATTGCAGAAACAATTCTATCATTTTTTCAGGTACCAATTCATTGATATAAAAGCGCTATTTTCCAATTTTCATAATTTAGAAGAAAAACAAAGCAGGAAGAATCTGGGAAGGGTGAAATTTTTTATTTTTACAAATCTCCTACGCTAATCCTATGCTAGGAATGCAGGAAAAAACGCCACCCAACAAGAATATCGGACTTTTCCCCGAAATTAGGCCTGGGTTTTCAGGTGAATTTTTTCTTCCAGTGCTCTTGAACACAAACTTTTGTAAAAAAAAAAATTATCCCAACCTTGCTGTAGAAAGCGTTAAAGCAGACGGTGCTCAGTCTGTTCTCAGACAATTGTTAAATTGTTCGCATAATCCAGATAATTCTTTATTGATCAAAAACTTTAGAGAGAATCTTTGAGAATAAATAGTACATAAAGCTATCAAAGAGGAATTATATACAGTACAGTACAATACTTTCTTATATATATATATATATATACTGTATATTCTTTTAAATTCAGAATCTTCGTACCATCAATGAATGTTTTTGAGAATCTGGGTTAGTTGAAAATTTAGAAGTAGTAGTAGTATTATATAGGTTAGCTAAGTGAGAGAGCTTATTTTTTAAAGTTAAATTACTTCGGTTAGGTAATTTATTTATTGTATTTTTTGAGAATCTACTGCGGCAAAATCTGTACATCATACCGGAACTTGGTCCGAAAATTTGTGGGCTCCACAAAATAACAAAACAAAAAACGCGTGATGACAACAACAATGTTACTGGCGGCCCCCGACAGTGACGAAGCCAACACATGTGACTTTCAAAAATTTATTACTAGACCCTCGTACTTGTCCACTTGGTCCTCGTCGTCGTTACCCCGGCTCTACAGTGACGAGAACTCTTTTTTTCTCCCTCTCTCTCTCCCTCCCTTTCTTTCTTTATTTTACGCATATTTCTCTTGTCATTTGAAAGAGAAAAAAAATAAAGGTAAAACGTCAAGAGGGAAGAGAAATTGCAGTAAGAGCGGATATAGAGAAGAGAGACGAAAAAAAAAAAAAAGGTGGGAGAAAAAAGTCGGCGCAGGCGCGAGAGTTGTTGAAGCCCGACGGGGGAGGTAATTGATGACGCGAACCAGGCGCGACTCTCACACTTGCAGCTTCCTGCGTCACTGACTGCTTTGCTCCCTATATGCATGCTGGTCCCCCCTTCTTCTTCTTCATCTGTATGTTTCCTTCCTGCATTAATTTTTTCCCCCCTTTACTTTTCCCTCTCCCCTGTCCAGAAATTACGAGCGAAAATCCCCGAGTTTTGTCGCCCGGGGTGTGAGTCTGGGACACGAGGATACGAGAAACTTTTTGCCGGGGGAAGTTGAGGGGTTAATCGAGCAGACGGCTAATTACGGGCTCGACGACGAGTGACGCTAAGCGCCAGGCCGATTTCCTTCTTCCTGGTGCTTGGATGGGTGTGTGTGTGTCTTAGACTTTTAGAGACAGTACTAGTGGGCGTGGAGGCGAGGAAAAGGTCGGAAAAATCGAAGCTCATCCCTTGTCCATCATTAAAGATATGACAGAGCTATATAACCAGAGAATTATCGCAGCCCGGTCTGTCATCGCATTCCATTGCGGGTACAGTACAGTATACCCCGAAGGGTTAGTAAAATAAGAAAAAAAAGGGCTGCTGGTTTTCATGGATAAGGGTCATACTAAACCTGGCCTGCTGAGCTAACTTACCAAACTGAGATTGACATGAACTAATCAACTTTATCCTTTGGCAACATCTCATTTTTTTAAGCGAGTGCAAATTTTTCTGTATTTTATGTGTCCCAGGAATATTTTGGTTGTTTTCTAGAGGAATATGAATTTCATTTAGCATTTTACTTGATTTTCATATTATTTCACTTTTTTTGATAAACCACTAGCCCCCTTTAAACCACCAACTATGATAAACCACCAAAATTTTACAAATAAATGATGGCAGTTTATTGAGGTTTGACAGTAGAACCTTTTGATTTGAAACCATGACCTGTGTTTCACAATCTGTTGCCAAATTGATTAGCTTTTTTCAGAATGTTTCTTTGTTTATGCGTGCTTCAGAGATGCTTTCAAATGCTAGATTTTGATTGTGAGCAACAGAAAATAAACCTTCCTGTCATAAGTAAGCCCCTGTTGTCAAAAAATTTTGAGAGCAATTATAAAACATAGCTTTGGGTTGTGCAAAATACAATTAAACCTGGATAACTCAAACCTCCCAAAGTCAAATGTTTTTCAAGTCCGCACCTGACTTTCCTTAGAAACCATGCATTGCAAATTTCCTTAACTTGAAGGTTTTTCCTCTCAAATCCTGCAACTTGAATTTTCTGAGGCCTTTTGGCCACTATTTTCTTGACACAGGTAAGATAAAAGAAATAAAAAGTAACTTGATGTGTTTTGAAAGGAGGTGAAAGACTATTTGGTCAAATTAACCCTTGTCTCCAAGTTCAGCATTCTGTCAACTCATGTATAATAGACAATTTAAGCCCCAGAATTTCAAAATTTACAATTTCCTGCAATTCCTCAATTTACCCAAAACAAAAATCCTTGTTTCCTGTCCTAACTTGAAACCTATGTAGAACATGTCATGTCCCAAAGCAGCGCAGCTCCAGCATCTGGCTGCCACCAGCCAAGAAAACTTGTTGCATCTTGACAATCAATTTTACCAGTGGCCAGTCTTGGCCAGTGAGCCTTGCCAAAATCCTGTTTTCACAAGACGCACTGAGCCTCACCCATGGCCAAGAAGTGGTCATCACTTCCTTAATTTTCCCTAAATTGGCCAATCCTGAGCCTGACCTGGTCTGATTGAGCACCTGGGTATAAAAGCCTTCATTCCTCTTTGAGAGGAGAAGTGAGAATCTTGTGTTACAAGGGCCTTTTAACTTTAATTACCTTATTCATTCTTCTGAGCAAACCAACCAATCTTACAATTGACTCTGCCATTCCAAGCATTTCATTAACAGCCAAATGATGATCTGGGCAATGAGAATGAACTCCTATGAAAAGAGTTTGAGTCCTTATTCAAAACTTGCATTCTGATGGCTGCAAAATTCAATTCCTTTGTCTGGAATCCAATGGAACCATGACAGCGCACTCCCCAAGTAAATTTTTTCTGCTGGTCCCTCAAAATTTGACTTGGAGAGGTTTGACCCTACTGAAGTACAGTGTTGGGGAACCAGAACTCAGGCCCAGGGACATCAGGTCCCATCAGGACCTGAATTCTGGTCCCATTTTCCTTCAGGCATCTGTTCCCTGGATGCACAACTTCTTTGATGCACATTTGTTCCACCAATCACAGGCAAGGAAAAAGTCAAATGCTTTGGTCAGGTCAGCTGACCGAAGCGTTGTGCTAAATCATACAAAAACCCAGCACTCTTCCACTCTCAATAATCAGTCCTTAAAATTACCTCTTACAGTAAATTTCCCTCAAACATTACAACCCCAATTCTTCTGAACAAATTGTTGTATTGCATTATTTCACCCTAAATTTGTGTGCACAAATTTATTGTCTTCATTGAATATTTGTTGCACTATTGCATTTATTGTGATGCATTATTTTTGTATTAAGTTTGATTGTGATTTATTGTGGACTGTGATTAAACCAGACAAAACTAGGGGTATGTGATTAAGGTACCCCCTTAATTACATAATCCTGGCTGCAAACTGGCTGATTGCCCTGCCTTGTTATTTCCCACCTTTTCTTCCACTGGGCTATGGTTTAATTCTTTATGTTGGGTTGCTAAATTCCTCAACAATTGGTGTTTCTGACTGACCTGCCAGCCTTTGTGACAATCATCTCTGTGCCCAGCTCGTTGAACTCGTCCCACAAGGCCTTCATCTCCAGACTCGCATTCACGTTGACTAGGTGCGGGTGTAGCGGGAGACTCGGATGATCCGCCATTGTCCCCGAATCCTCCTTGCACTTCTCGTCATTGTCCATGTCGTCATCGTCGTCTACGTGAGTATTACTGGATGATCCCCGTCGTCGTCGGCTCGCGAGACCGCGTTTCCTTTCCGGGCCTCGTCTCGGCGGCGGTGGTTGCGGCGGCGGCGGTTTCCGGCGGCAGGACGAAGACGCCGCGTTGGAGGTGCTGCTGTTCGTGGTGGTGGTGGTGGTGGTGTCGGTGATGGTGCCGGGTTCGCTGGCAGCGTCGTCGGAAGTGCACACGTCGGCTTCCGGCTCTGTGTCTGCTGCGGTTTCCGCGACTCTGTGCAGCTGGGCAAATGCTGAATGGTACTCGCCTGTGGCCTTGTCTTTCCCGGCAGACAGAAGACATGCTGCCATCATGAGAGAGAATCAAAAAGCGATTTGAATGGGGTTCATGGTCTAAAACAAATTGTTTAACTAATTAGATGGATTTATGGACGTGGTTGATGAAGCGTTCGAACAACAGATCAAAGGATCAACGCCGAGGTTTCTAAATGAAATTTTTGAAGAAGCTCGTCATGGGAGCAACAACAAAAAAGGTGCCTCGTTGGTGGAACACATACTGGCATCTTCATTCAATTCCTTCAATTCAAAAAAACTTTTTAAAACAACAAAATGTATTTTTCATTTGGCTCCCATGTTTTTTGGATTTCCTGCCATATTTGCCACTAAAATGGAAATGCTGTCCTGTTTTTCCTTTTTTCAAGGACTACACTATAAAATTATTTGGAAAGTTTGTTGCTATTTAATTGCAACGAAACAAAAAGGCCTCCGAATGCCCATTTAAAAGGCTGAGACAAGCATGAAAATAATTTCAGGCATTAATAGTTGATCAATTTTTAAAGTTCTGCATTGAAATGTTTTTGGATTCCAGGAAATGTTGAAAATTTGTGAAAAACAAGACACTGTGGAAAGCCCTTGCAGAATCCCAACAAAAGCATATGATCATTGCTGGCTTCAAAAATGAAATCAGTTCCTAATCACAGTTGTAGAATTTGAAAGTGGGTATTCAACAGTACAGTATTTAATATGCGCTGTCATTGATCCATTTCACTTAAATATCGGATATACGGAGTAAAAAAGTATACTGTACAGTGAGATCCCAAGATGTGGATGTAATTGGTGCATTGAGAGTGTCCCTAAGTCAAGTCTCATTTTCCCTTAGACTTGCATCATGTAATTTTTATTAGTGTTTTATGTTCAAAATAATTACATGAAAATAAAAACTGTATCCCAATTTAAATTGATTCCTATCAAAATATTTCAACACAATATGGGCATTTATGGAATTGAATACTGATAACCTCTGTACAGTACATAGAAATGTTGGCATTCTCTGTAAAAATAATATGCAAGTGAAAAAGAGTGAAGGAAGTCCCTCTCTGCTGGAGGTAATTTTTTTAAATCACCTAAATGGATTGTGAATTTGTGAGAGAAATGCCAAAGAACTTTCCTTGCATCAATTTTAGGATTGGAAATATCTCTTTCTTGTAATTTGGCCTGAAATGTATATTAGCAATTTCATAACAAAATGTCCCCATGTCAAATCAGTGTCCTCATGTCAAGCCTTTTTAATTAATTTTTAATGATAAAATAAGTGTCCCTATGTTGAATTGTCCGCAGGTTGAGGTATCTGCATGTGAGGGTCTAACTATGTATTTTGTCTCTTGAATTGAAGGTTTGAGAAAGAAATTCCTTTTGGATACACAAAACAGAAACCTGCTGTTGTGTCAAATACCTTATTGAACATTTACTTATAACTTATATATAGTCTACATGCAACATACCCGGCACTTCTGACCAGAAAAGCTTCATTACCAAAAATTGAGAATCTCCTAATAAAGGTTCTGTTGAGACCCTCCAGGGTTAATTGTTAATTTCATCTATATGCGGGGCCTGTGGGGTGGAGACTGTGGCTGATCTGATTGAATTGACTTCAAAAGTGAAAAAGTTATTGTATCCTCTGCTATCACAGCTCGAATATTTATAAAACCCAGATGTGGCCTAATTACTTCACTTGGCCGAGACAAATCGGAACAATGAAAGTCTGGGAAAAGCCCAGCCTTTTTCTCATCTTTTTTTTTAAATTTTAGAACAAATCTTTTTTGATGAAAAAAATTCTCAATGAAAGTCATTTTTCTGCATTTGTGTCGTAGGATTAACATGAAATCATTTTTAAATCAATAGCGTTTAGTCCTCCAGAAAAATCGTGGACTTCAGCTAGTCTGCCCAGGCTGCATTTCAGTGACCTTAGGTCAACACGAAGTAGAGCCGTATGCAAAAAAAAAAGAGAGAAAAACCTGGCTCTGATGCAGGATGGCAATGAATCTGCTGTCTTTCAATTGCCAATAGTACAGGCAGAATTTATAAAATAAGCCATTGCAAAAGAAAATCAATTTTGTAACAAGTGGAGATATCTTTCACTTGATCTGTCCTCTGACCTCACCATAAAAATCGCTGAAGCGGTCTTTTTTTTTACTTTAACAGATAAAACACTGACCAAGTGTTATATCTGTTGAAAGTAAAAAAAAAGACTGCTTCAGCAATTTTTATGGTATAATGTCAGAGGACAGATCAGCCAATCATATTTTAACCCATGTATAGAGAATTAGAGATGATGAACATGTGAGCCTAGCAGCTCCCTTCCTCTTTTGATTTGTGATGAGTATAAAAGTTGGTGTTCATTTCTTGAATATTCTGCCTATACTGTCAGTACTACCATATTTACTCAAGTACCACATGCCCTCAAGTAAGGCGCACACAGGGGTTTTTCAGCTTGAAATTTTGCTAAAATCTTATCCCCAAGTAAGATGCGCACCCCAATTTTTAGTGACTTCTAAAACCACAAAATTTTGAAACTAAAAACAAAAACAGACTTCAGACATGAATTGAACAAAAATCTGATCAATTTTCAAGTGTTTCAGTGCAAAAAAGTTTTCTTGTTACATTTGTTCCAAATTTCTCCATTACAATTAAGTATCATGCACACATAACTTCCTAAAACTTCTTGGAAATTTAACACCCGCTTATGACAAGCACCCCTTTTTTTCTTCTGAAATTTGAGAAAAAAGGTGCACATGGTACTCAAGTAAATACGGTAATCACTGATTGATGATCTAAAATGCCACATAAAAATGATTAAATGGTATCCAAATAATATGCACGTTTAAACTTCGGAAAAATCAATCCTTGGCAATCGGTGTACTTCATTTTCCCTAAATTGATGCAACCTTCAGATTGTGTTATTCATCTTATTCTCATTCTCCAGACGATTTCTTTCAAAGCTTTCAAAAGTGGTGAAAGTTGTACACGTGAAGGATCCAAGTTTTCATGGGACACAACATGTATGCATAGCAAAAACTCTCAAGAGTTTAGAAAAGTGTTGAACAGTATGTGAATCCCTGAAAGACATGAATGAGTTCAATCACATATGCTCATGATTTCCTGAAAGAATAGGATGTTGATAGATTTATTTATTTTTTACTTCTGGCATAATTGGCTTTGTTTTTTTTAAATAAATATCTCAAACAGGGCAGTTTTGATGTTCTTGTCATCATCACCCACATGTTTTGAAGATGACATTGAACCCGAACGTTTAAAAAGATGCCATGCGAAAACACATCACCTATTTGTTTTTTTTAAATAAATATCTCAAACAGGGCAGTTTTGATGTTCTTGTCATCATCACCCACATGTTTTGAAAATGACATTGAACCCGAACGTTTAAAAAAATGTTATGTGAAAACACATCACCTGACTTCGACTTTTAATATTCGCCGCAGTATTTGCACGCGTAATAATAGACCCGCCAGACAGTTGTCACGACAAATCACATTTGCAAACCATCAAAAAAATACTATGTTTATTGACGCATACGAAATGAAGAAGAAACAATAATATGTGAGCAAGAAAACATAATTAATCTGATTTTTTGGAATATTGCCTTTGCCCTGCATAGCTATACCTAAAAATAGCACAAAGAATTGTCAAGACTTTTGATTCGTTTTTTTCTGTGATATTTGCATTCAACATTTCAATTTTAAAATTAGCCATGGAGTCCCGAAATCAAGTGTGCTCGCATGAATGCACAGTTTTTGACAAGTACTTCTTTAACGCAATCTGTGTTTGTCAGAAAAATTCCTGGCAGTTCGCATTCTTTTTTATTCCGTCATGGGTCCTATTGAATGCTCGGATCAACCGAGCTGGTGTCATGAAAATGAAATATGACTAATGCAGAAAATCCGTTTCAAAAAAGGAAGTTGGAGACCTCTGCTTTTGACGATTAAATCGCACTTCCAAAATTAATTGCCAAAAGTTGGAGAACTCTGGTTTTGATGATTAAATCGCTCTTCGAATATCAATTGCTGTGAGATTATGTAGAGCTTGTCTGACCCAATGTCCTTTTCCTTTCAAATAGAGAAATTTTTAGTCCAATTCCTTTTACACTCTGAAGTTTTGGCAAACTACGTACAACTTGTCAAAATTCGAAAAATATTCTGATGGAATTCAGTCACAGAAACTTGGAGGAACTACAAATAATGAATTACATTTAAGAATTCCAGGTTCTTAATTCTGGAATGAAAGTTTAAAAATTGCTTAAAATAGGATAATTAATATTTTTCCTTGCTATAATCTTACGGTTTCATAAAAAATCATTTGATAAACCAGCAATGTTTTCCTAACAAGGTCTCAGAAAGGTCTATTTATTCATCGCAGTTTTTAAAAATAATGTCGTTGAGCTTTCATGATCAGCAAAGGTAAACCTTTTTCTGCTTCTCAGCAGCGTTTCCTGACGAAAAAAGTTTCACATTTGACCTCTTGATCTTTCCAACTTTTCAAGTTAGGCAATATTAAACTATATGGTTCATGATTGTTCCGTTTTAGTTATGAATTAAAAATTGGAGGGCGGTGCTCAAATATTTTAGAATCCAGCTGGAGAAAAAATTTGATTTAAATAACCAAAATATTCGTAAGTCGTAATGAATTATCACTAGTATATCAAGGTTTATAAACATTCAATCTATTCAGTTACTGCCAAGCAGTACTTCAAAAGAAAAATTCGCAAAACTGAAAAATTATATCCGATTTAAGAATTAGTCCTAATTAATGCATAACGGAATTCAACCTGCAGTATCCAAATCCGTTTCCGCCAGAAATATTGTGACGGAAGAATAACTTGTAAAAATTGAGAATTCCAGAAAATGTAAAAGTGTGTTTGCATTTAGCATAGCAACAATATTGAATATTGGATTTCATCATTCAAATGAAAAAAAAGCTTTCGTTGAAGACGTCTGTTCATTAATAAGCCGCATTACTTCAGAGCTCATTTGTTCCGCTTACTTTATATTATTTGTCTAACCTCAGCGAACAAATGAACGCAGTGAATTTATGTATTGAACTTGAACTTTTTGGAAAGGAAATATATGCGGCAATTAAAAAAACTGATTCGTACTATTGTGACCTGGACTGAGAATGAAAGCAAGCATTTGTTCAGATTCTTGTCAGACAGTTTCCGAAAACAAATCAATCAGACAAGATCCGGTTTGTTAGGTGTAATTTTTGCAGTCCCAACATGACAACAGGTTTTGCAGTTAGTTATTGACACATATTTATTGTTAGTGTTCACTGCTGGGGGGGGGGGGGTTAATTATTCTTAGCTTTCAACTTTGATCAAATTTTTAAAAATTATAATTGGACCTGGCTCCAGTAACTTTTTCCCGTAAACACTGCCGAATGTATAGTCGAGAGGACGCCTTCAAATAATTTAAATCTCAAGATTTAATTATGTTACAACCCATACCATAAAAATTGATAAAGAATTTTTAGTCTGACAACCATTTTTTTCTCCAACGAGGGATTGGAAAGATTCAATATTCAAAAAAATATCTGCATAACAGAGCAATAAATAGGAATACAATGAATAAAAATATCCTTAGCCTCAGCAACAACATTTCCTTCAAACGCCCCAAATTTGAGAAAAATTCTTTAAATTCAGACTTGTTAAAATCTAAAATTATATTTGAATGTAAGGTCCGAGATCAAAATGTTTTCCTCGCAATCTTGCTACAGTATATATAATATGTTCACAAAAAGCCTTTCATGTCCCATCAGTGTCAAAGAATGCAATTTTGAGACAAGAACTCTCCCGCAGGTAGATTTGGCATTTATTTTGCTGAACCAACTTTGCTCCTTCACCAGGGGAAAATTTCTCTTTCTCAAAATATGCCATATTGTAATTTGAAAGATAATTTGGGACCTGCACCGTAAAAAAAATTTTCATAGAATTTCGAGAAAAAAAGTTTCAGTGCGTATTGTTGAAGATGTTTTCCTACGTCCTAAAGCATTTTCACACATTTGAATTCTGCCAGTATCTTTTGCAAGATTTTAGACCTACTAAAAAGTAGGTCTTAAATCTGAGCACATACGGTCATGAGGGAATGTTTTTTGGAAGACAGTATAATATTTTCTATACTGTACGTACCCCTGAGCCCAGGTTTTTAAAAGAGAGAAGCAGATGGACAATCATTACAGTAAATGGCAAAAGGTTCAAGGAACTAGACGCCGGAAACACTGTTCGGAAGCAGGAAGAAGGAACAGGTTTTACTCAAGATGAAAGGGATGGAATTGAAGATTTGACCTCGAAATAAATGAAGATCAGGTCTGGTAATCTGATGGTATATGACAGGAAGTGAAAAGAAAACTTCAATTTTTAAAGCTATATCATTCATGGTGTTGAACAAGAAATCATACCTGGGGTTTTTAATTAAAATTCTGATTACCATTCATATGATTCACACTTTCAAAATATACCGAAGACTACGTCGAATTCGAATTAAATGTTCTATATCAACACCTTGTTGAAGAACTTTTGGTTTAAAAAAAGATTATAGGTTACTACTGCTCCATTGATGGGACATGTGCCAGCATCGGTATAAAGCCCCTGCTCGATAATTTAAAGGGTTACATAAGAGAAAGTAAATATTTGTAAAATACAGTGCTGTATTTTAATATTTAATAAACCTACGAAAACTTAAACATCAACCTTGAAAATCCATCTAACTTGAACCCATTCCATTCCCCTTTGCCACCGCAATAGCATGACTTTATGGACATTTCTTCCACCATGAAAATTAAAAATTCACTGAGACCCCCACATGTGGACCCCTTGACATGCAGAAAATTTGACAAAGGGATATTTATTTTCCCATAAAAATTAATAAAACAGGCCTAAAATGCAGACACTGACTTAAATAATGGACATCGTGTGATAAAATTGCAAATAAGTTTCAGGCCAAATTGCAAGAAACAGATACATATTTCCAACCCTAAAGTTGGTGTAAGAAAAATTCTTTGGTGTTTCTCTCATCAATTTACTATCTATTTAGCTAATTGAAAAAAATTACCCCCACCATACAAGGACTTCCTTCTCTCTTTTTCACTTGAATGTTATTTTTACAGAGAATGCCAACATTTCTATCAGCTGTACAGAGGTATGCTTCAAATTTCCATATTGTGTTGAAAGATATTAATTGAATCAGTTCTAACTTGGAGACACATTTTTTCATGGGATTATGATGAGTATTTTGTCCATAAAACACTAATTAAAAACTATTTAATTTAAGTCAAAGGGAAAATGAGACTTGAATTAGGGACATTTTGAATTAGGGTCGCTCTTGATGCACCAATTATGTCTGCATCTTGGGGTCTCACTGTAAACCCAGAAAGTTTTGGTTTGAAATTGTGGATATTGTTTCAATCAAAAAGAAAAGATAGAAGAAAGCTCTTATATATAATATCAGTAGATGGCTCAAAGAATATCATCTAGGTTTTGCCATATTTAGTTCTGGAATTTTGTGAATTCTAGAAAATTAAGTGCTCAAGATTGCAAGAATTACCTCAGCTGGATCAATTTCAAACTCATATTCAAACAACTTGCTAAAATACAGCTTTTCAAGGTGTAATACGGTTATTTGGGAAGCGTCCAAAACAAGCATTTTTTCAGTCATATCTTAAGATAAACTGAGTTTCACTCAATAAAAATGTTACATAACAATATTCGTCCATAAAAAATTACTTTCATGACGTGGAAGGGGCGAACCGTATTTGTCTACTGCGTATTTCCAAGTTCGTCACAGTGAAAAATCTGAATCATTTTTAGAACTTCATCTTCAGGAAATCAAGTATTACTTGTCCATACTGGTTTTAAATGGCGTAAATTATTACCCCTACCCCTTCACTTCCTTGGCCTAAGCAATGTCAGGATGGTAGAGGTAAACATCACAAATTTATATCCTCGAGACAGTGAAATTCTTTGGTAATCGCCGAATGTCAAATGGGGAGGGCCAGAAGATTCAAGAACCAGAAAATACGAGCCAATCCCTGAATTTCTCGATGTTTTCAATTTTTTTAAAGCTTCTTGGCAATAAAAACGTTTTTTGCAGCCTTTCGTTGATATCTGTGTTCGTGAACTGGTCTATTAATTCATTTTGTAAGTTTGCCCTTGAATCAGTGAAATTTAGAATGACTCAGCATAAAGGCATGGTCCAAAATCGAAAATTATAAATCTTATCAACTACAGTATATCAAGGTATTCAACCGCAGAAACTTGTAAAAGAACGTTGTTTTCAAATCTTCAGCTTGAACCCCGCCATGGAAGTGCTATTAAAAATGATTTCAAATTTAACCATATTAATTAGGCGCTTATGTGTTTCCTTAATCGGAAGATCAACGACAGATTAAAATGTCGGATTTACTCGCGGCATTTGCAAAAAAATCCTATAGTCTTGAAATTTATAAAAGGAAGCTACAATATTCGCCAGCCAGAACTTATATTTGATGGTATGATTTAAGTTTTCCCCGAGGACATCAAAGAAAGCGTAAAATATTTTCAAGAAATTTCCAGATCGGTTTCGAAGGAATAGTGTAAAACGGCCTTGGAAATTACCAAACGTTATCGGAGCATAAACCAAAAGGGAACATTTTCAATGCGATGCACAAAAACGCAAAAAAAGTTTTAACCCAAGATGAGAAAAATTTTCTGAGGACCACAATTTCAACATTAAATTTTCAAAAGTGATCATTTGTCGGTAAAATTTAAATAAAAAAGGTCTTCTTTGCGAAGCAAGAATAGGTTGCTCCTCGAGTCGGTTAAGGAAAAAATCTGGGCCAATTCAGAATTGTCCTGAATAATGTAGTGATGAGGTATTCAAAAAATTCGTCACCACGAGTGTATTGCTCAAAAAATAATGATGATAAATAAAATCGGCTTCCGTGCTCCAAGTGCGGCAGCCAAAATTTTTCCCTAATTTTATCGTGATAGAAATTTAAATTTTTAAATATAACGAGTGAGGATGAAAATCTGATAACGGCGACGAATAATTATATCAGCCCGTAGAAGTCTTCTCTATGCTTCTAAATGGGCTGGCTTTTCATAAATACTTGAAATCATTACAATTTTTCAACATCATATTTTCATTCACGGGGAGAACAAAGAAAAATCCCCAACCCCCCCCCCCCCCCCTGGCTTCTGACATTTGCAGTTTCCATGCACCAATAATCAACCATCACAAAAAAATCGGTACAACTTCTTCCACGGGCTGTCCTAGTCCTGCGCGGAATTGTGGATCTTTCGCACTTGTAAAAACTTGATCAGTTTTTCTTGTTTCTTTTTTCCCATGAAGCTTTAAGCATCTGGAATACTTTTCAGATTTAAAATGTTCTTGGTTTCAGTAATTTCGTATGGAAATGATTTAAGAACTCTGTCCGCAACAGAAAAGCTTTCAATTCTCATCATGCATATTAATTCAGTGCAGTGCTGCTGAAAAAGGGGAATTGAAAATATAACATGAATTCCAGATGACCAAACGCATGGACACAAAAATAATAAAATCTTTCTCAGGGTTTGAAATATTTAATCCCTCTTTATCGTAACTACTGGGACAACCCTCTTACATCTACGTACCCTACAAGTTTATCTATACTGCACCCACCTTCCATCTCCTTCATCGGTGACCGGGCAATCGGCGGCTGATGATGATGGTGATGATACGGGTTGTGGTGCTGATGATGGAAATGGCAATCCGCCGGCGAATAAAAGCCCGGGAGGTGTTGCTGCAGCATGATTGACTCCACAAACAACAACAGCAAAATCCCGCAGCGATTACGTACCACTCACAAAACCCCAAACAAAAGGTGGGGGGGGGACACGCAAAAAAAAAAAAAACAGCCACTCACTCTGTAAATCGCGAGTGTGGGCCCGTCGATGGTCCCGTCACGCACTGACGCGGAATCGGGTGTGACAGACAACAACTGAGTCGACGAGCGACGCCCGCGGATCCTCTTTCGTCCCCCCGATTCGTCCGAGGAAAATAAAAGAGGCCCTGCCCACCTCCCACTTGTACACAGTTTCGACCCCGCCCCCTGTCTCTCACTCTCTCCGCATGCACGGCATAACGAACGGGTCCATCAGCATGGGGGAGGAGGAGGAGGAGGACTTACCTTCTCCCTAAGGTAAGTCACGTTTGTCCAGCACGGGCACGCGTTCCCGAATAAGGCTTATACTCGCCGAAAAGTCTATCATCCTCTGGCTGTCTTGCAACATCACTCGGGATCTATGGGATTCGATTCAGTCGGAAACCTGAGACTTCAACAACTTGTACGAGACTTTTGGACCAGATGCCCCACTCGGAAAAGCGGCAGAAGAAGCGTTGCTCAGTTCCCTTCTGGCTGTCTGGATGCTGGGGAGAAAAAAAAAAAAAGAAGAAGGAGAGTATAGTGCACTGGCATAGGTTGCGACAGACCTGAAGAACCTGGTTGTTGCAAGTAAATTCTGCATCACAAGGAATTCCTTTCCAAGTTATTTTGCACTGCACAGATGTTTTCAATGGTCTCAACAGAACGAAAAAAAAAAACTTTAGAACAGCATTTAAAAACCAAGTTTCCAAACAGTTTACTCATTTTTTTTTAATTGAGTGAAGCAAATGGACTTTTTTTCTTTGATTTTTCATTCTCAATTACAGGTACTGAGATTTTTGAAGTTTGCTCCACTTTTTCAAGCAATGGTAAATGTTTTGATTAATGTCATTTGAAAATGTCTTGAAGCTTCAATGCTCTTCTTGAGTCCCTCCAGAAACTGTTACAGGTATATTGGGTACCAAGATAGTTTACAAACAATATGAGTGCAATTAAGAAATGATTTTCAAATATTATACAAATGGTACCTTCCAATGCAACCTCCTGCTGTTCAACCATACCACAATTCAACACTCAATTTTGCAGGGAGGTTGACTTGCAATTTGATCCTTGCACTGCAATTTGACCTGCTTTGGCCACTTTTTGCGTTTTTTAAAAGTTATATTCTAAAATTTCATGGAGTGTCTTGCAATTTGACCAATTTGCAACTTTCCCCCTAGTTCAGGAATGGATTAGGTATGAATTGTGAGGGACCACCAGTATAAAACTTGACTAAATTTTTTTTTGTGTGTAATTGGGGCAAATCTACCATTGTTTTGAAGGTCAGCATCCACATTTATCCAACAGCAACTCCTTTATCTGGCAGTTTGAGGGCCAGCAAAAATATATATAATTGTTTTACTGTAATTATTCCAATGTTCCACTAAAAATTCTAGTTTCTCTGACTCAAAAACTATTGTAGAAAGAATTTTATTCAAGAGAACATGGGGAGACAATGCCTATGGGACAAGAAAAAATTTGTATGCAGAGAGCAAAAAGCAACATTGTTAATTTCCATTTTACTCTCAATATTATGAATAAACTTGTGTTCCACGTCACCTATAGCATATCTTCACAGAGTCATGAATCTCGACGGCTGCCAACAGAATCTAAGGTCAGTCACACTTGAGAGTTGCTCATCACGTTCTATGCAGCAGCAGCATCAAAACAGACATGGGAAAACAAAATAAGTTTTGAAAGACAGAGAGAGATACACACACAGGGAGGAGAAATAGGAGGAGGAGACTTGCCCCTGCTGGTGCTGCAGGGCCTGCTGCTGCTGGTGTCGAGGCGTGACACGAGCCAATAAACAATATGTTGGCTGTCGAGGCAGCCGTGATGAATGTCCGTCGCCGGAAACACGCGACGGGCGTGACGGATGACTCTCGCGTCGTCCTTCGACGGGAAACCAACTCAAAAACTGCCCGTCGACGCACCATCATTAGCCAGTGAGAAATGAGTCCCAATTCTTTCTTTCTTTTTTCTCCCTCCTCCTCCTCCTCTTCGCCATATATTTTTTTTTTTTCCTCGACACTCAGAGGGACTCTTTTCTATATTTATTTAAAAATCCAGACCTGAGGGGGGTATATAGTACGTATGATGGTTGGGTTGGTTTGGTTCGGGTGATGTTGTTGTTTTTTTTTCTTCCTTCTTCTCTCCTCTCGGTCGGTCGGTGCTCTGATGTGTCTCAGCAGTTGGGATTTGTTGCTGCTGTTGTGCTGTACTGTACTGTACTTGCAGAGTGTCTCTCTCACGTGCGGGACGCATTTGTCAACGAGGGCCTGGTCATCCGCATTCCGGGCCGGATCGTCGTCGACGGTCTTTGTTGTTGTTGTTGTTGTTCTTCCTGCTGCTTCTTCATTTCGGGTGCCACGGCCACGTACGCGGAAGACGGATGGTGCGCGAGAGCAGGAAGCAGTGATGAGCTCAGCATGCGTGAGACTTGTCACCTGCGTCTAAATTTATACAGCGGGGAGGAAACCAGGCCCTAGGAAATTCTACCTTCCATCCCCTCAAAAAACAAAAAATGAAAATAGCAGAAAACGAGAGGTGAAAAAAAAGAAAAAACCATTCGTCTGTATCCAAGACAACCAGCCAACCAACCACCCGGATATCTTTCTCACTTCACAGGGATGAGCTTTTATGGAGGAAGAAATGGAAATAAAAGGGGGGATGTGAGAGTATATAGATTCTGGGTGCTGATGGTGCTAATCATTCGAGGTGTGACCTGCCACTTGCTTTATCAGTCATTTGAGGTGTGGCCCAGCTGTCACTGGAGTTGAATTTCTCCAAATCAAATTTTTTTTGAAGGGACTAAACATAAAGTAACTTCAGGAAACACCCGGAACTAAATTGTAGAATCCCTGCTTAAGAAGGAACGCACATTTTTTTATTGCTATGACCTACTGTCACTTGCTTCATCAGGCATGAGCAGGAGTGGCCAACTATGACTAGAGTTGAATTTCTCAAAGTCTAATTTGTCAGGGACTCAAATTTTGCGAAAGTAACCGGAACTAAATTGTAGAGCCCCTGATCGAGAACAAACGCATTCTTTATTGCATGGTACTTATCATTTGAAGCGTGACCTGCCACTTGCTTTATCAGTCATTCGAGGTGTGGCCCAGCTGTCACCTAGAGTTGAATTTCTCCAAGTCAAATTTTTTTGAAGGGACTATGAACAACAAGCAAGTTGAGGAAACCACCGGAACTAAATTGTAGAATTCCTGATCGAGAAGGAACGCATTTTTTTCATTGCATGGTGCTAATTATTTAAGGTATGTGTGGCGCCGCGAATTTCAAATCACGTGACCCAAGCATGTCATGCATACTCGGGCACATTGGCAAGAACCGTACATGGGTATGGCATGGCACGCGGTGCAGCATTCCTGCTGCGCGCCCGGTATGTCGTAATACGGAAAAGGTTGGAGATGCAATCAGGAAAAGGGAGGAGGAAGGTTCAAACAGCATGGCGTGGGCTCCAAAGCCCACAGAACAACGTGTGCTGTGATTCAAAGCAGAACTCTGTTGTGTGTTGAATTACTGAGAGAATTGCTTGTCTTGCAAATTTCATATCTAAAGTTCTGAGTCTGAAAGTTGTGTGTGTGTGTGTCTGAGATCTAGATTAAAAGAAGCAACTTCTTGGGACTCCCTTCTGGAGGATCCTGCCGGTAAAGGCTGAATCTGTCTTTTATTCAATTTCAAAACCCTTGTCGTTTTGACCCAACAGACGTCACTTGCTTTATATCAGGCATGAGCAGGAGTGGCTATATACTGGCTAACTATGACTAGAGTGAGTTGAATTTCTCAAAGTCTACTTTTTTGAAGGGACTAAACAAAAAGAAACTTGCGGAAACAACCGGAACTAAATTGTAGAATTCCTGGTTGAGAAGGAACGCATTTTTTTTTTCATTGCATGGTGCTAATTATTTAAGGTATGACCTGCCACTTGCTTTATAAAGCATAAGCAGGAAAGGCCAACAATGACTAGAGTTGAATTTCTCCGGGTTAAATATGTTAGGGACTCAAAAAATGCAACTTGGGGAGATAACCGGAAGTAAATTGTAGAACCCCTGATGGAGAACAAACGCATTCTTTATTGCATGCTGTTCATCATTTGAGGTGTGACCTGCCACTTGCTTCATCAGGGATATGAGGTGTGGCCAACTATAACTTGATTAAATTTCTTCAAGTCAAATGCTTAGGCGACTAAAAAAGCAACTTGGGGAAACATCCGGAGCTATATTGTAGAAATTTGTATGGAGAATGAACGCAATTTTTTATTGCATGGTGCCAATCATTTGAGGTGTGAACTGTCACTTGCTTTATCAGGCATCAGAAATTGGCCAACTATAACTAGAGTTGAATTTCTTCGAGTCAAATTTGTGAAGGACTCAAGAAAAAAAAAACTTGGGGATTGTGCAACCGGGACTAAATTACGGACCCCGACATCAAGAACAAACGCATTCCTTTTTTTAAAGGGATTTGATAACTTCCTGCATGAAGGACGGATGTAAGAATGATTAACTTTAAATTATGTCAGAGAATAATTCATTAATCTACAAGCATCAGGAAATATTCCATATATGTTTTTCAGTTCAATGTTTATCAACTGGAATGCATATTAAGCATTAAGAATGATTATAAGATCGCTTACAAACAATTTAAAGTGGTATGTCCTAGAAACGTTTGCAAGCTTAAAAAAAGTATTCTTATTATTAACCCAGTCAAGAATTCTTACAAACGTCAGGTTTTTTTTTTAGCTGGAAGATAAGTTAGGGAAGGGCATTTGTAAGACCCCACAGCAAGATCTGATTCCACTTTATTATGACTTTGAGTTACATCAATAAGGTTTCACGGGAAAACACTTCCAGATATGTCTAAAAAAAATTGCACGACGCAGGAAAACAGTTGAAAAGCCTTGCTCACACCTCACATGATCTTCTCAATTTTTGTTATTCATTTCCTGTAGGTGCAATTGGGATACTTTCTCTGGGAAAATTTGCTGGGAAGTTTTGCTCTAAAAACATTTGAAGACTCAGAAAAAGGTTCCTTATTCCTATATACCAGTCTAGAAACTTTACAAACATCAGGTTTGTTAGCTAAAAGATGAGAGTTAGCAGGAGCATTTGTAAAACCCCACAGTAAGATTTGCTTTCTCTTTGTTATAATTTCAGTGTTATACCAATATGGTGGTATACAAGAAGAACATTGCCAATTGCCATATGTGTCTCCAAAATTTCACTACGCAAAAGAACAGTTGAAAAGCTTTGCTCACGCCTCAAATGATCTCCTCAATTTTTATTATTAATTTCCTGAAGTTTCGATTGGGATCATTTCTCAGCGAAAATTGTTAAGCTTTTGCTCTAAAAAAACATTTGAAAACTTAGAAAAATCCTTATTCCTATAAACCAGTCCAGAAACTTTACAAACATCAGGTGTGTTAGCTGAAAGATACTGTAAGTTAGGGAAGGGCATTTGCAAGACCCCACAGAAAGATCTGAATCCTCTTTAATATGACTTCGAATTACACTAATAAGATGGTACACGAAAACATTGCCATATATATAGTATGTCTCCAAAAATTTCATTAAGTAGAAAAACAGGTGAAAAGCTTCGCTCACACCTCAAACGATCTCCTTAATTTTTTTTTTATCAATTTCCTAAAGGTGCACTTGGGATCATTTATCTGAGAACATTTTAAGCTTTTGGTCAAAAACATTTGAAAACTTTGAAAAAGGTTCCTTATTCCTATAAACCAGTCCAGAAACTTCACGAACATCAGGTTTGTCAGCTGGAAGAAAAAATAGCGAAGGGCATTTCTAAGACCACACAGCAAGATCTGATTCCTCTTTATGATGACTTCGAATTACATGAAAACATTGCCAAATATAGTATGTCTCCAAAAATTGCACTTCGCAGAAAAACAGTTGAAAAGCTTCGCGCACACCTCACAGGATCTCCTCAAACATTTTTTTTTTTTCTACCTCGGTCAGGTGCCATTTGGATGCAATCTTCGGGGTAATGTGCAGAAGAAGAAGAAAAAAGAATAAGAAGAAGAAGAAGAAGAAGGGCCTCCCACGGTGTTGATGGATCGGGATGAAACTCATCTGTCATCCCGACACCTACTATAGCAGCGCGATATAACGCCTGGCTCCTGTTTCATCCTCTTCCCCCCACTGACTTCCAATCTCGCATTTCTTTTATACCTGTCTCTCTATCTTATGAATGAATGAGAGAGAGAGAAAGAGAGATTTAAAAAAAGGAAGAAAAACAGAGAGAGACAGAGATAAATAGATAGATAGATAGACTTCCCTCTTCTGTGCATGCTACTCTGCGTCGTACTTCTGAGTGCAGTTTGCCTGCCTGTGCAATGTGTATAAGAGGAAAAAACTATACAGCTCACTTTTTAAGCTACAGTCGTATATGTACAGGAGTTGCCGGCTTGCAAGACTCGACTCGACTCGACCGGAATGATCGTTGGAAGGAAGGAAGTCATTTGGAGTATAGTATAGAGAAGGAGGAATTTTTGGTATTTGTTTCTCTCTTTTTTTTTTTTTTTTTTGCCTGCCAAGCAGAGTCGATATTTTTCCCACCCACTGGTGCACTGCAAACAACGGTTCACTCCGGCAGTCTCACTTCTTCATTTCACCCTCCGTTGCACAGCTGGTCCAGGCTCGTATTTTACAATGCCACTGAGGATGCGGGGGTTTTTCAGCAGAAAAACGGGCTGTCAGTCTCTGTTTTCAATTCATTACTATACCCAGAGAGCGAGAAACCCGGATGAGTTGAGGAAATTGAATACCCGCAGTACAGTCGTTTCTGAGCACTGTATATATATATATATATATATATATATACAGTGGCCCCGGCCCGCCTAACAGACCTCCCATGTAAGGGATTTTCGCCAAACAGACCAGCTCTGCACGCAGTTTTTCCTCCCGCCCAACAGACAAAATCCGCCAAACAGACTTCTTTTGGTTTAAAATTAGTGTTGGAAATTGAAATTTTTAATTTTTTATGTAATTGAATTTGTGTAAAATATATATATATATATATACGGCAAGTGTTTCATTTATTCCTTTTTAGAGTTTTTTTAAGAGTTTGTTTTCAGTATCAGGGAAGGAATGGGTGTATGCATACATGTCAGATGTCCAGTTGTATTTTGTGGATTGTATTTCATTTTATTTTTTATCCATTTGTGCTCTGTTTCCTGTTCTGAAGGGATTAAATGTCTTTGAGTTGATTTTGGTTGGGTAATGAAGGGGTTTGGATGTGGAAATCTTGATTGAACCTTGTGAATGCTGAAAAGTGGCAAATAAAGTGTTCTGTTCATTCACTCATAGAGTTTCACGGAAGACACTGCAATGCTGTACTGTACATAGCAAGGGTCCCAAGTTGAGGACGTAATTGTTGCTTGGACCTTGTCTCTGATGTGTTGCAATGTCCATATCCTTGATTGTGTTCTCTGATAGATTTCAATGATGGTAACATCTTTAATTTTTTCCCCTTTTCATAAAAAAATTATGAATGTATTCACAAAAATCCAAATACCGATGTTTTTCAACTTCAAGATACAGAAAATAAATGTGTAGAAGATTTACCACAAAGAATCTGATCTTTTGGAATCAGAATGAGCTAAAAAAGCAAGAACAAGTCTGGCTATACCGTACTGTACACACATGATGTAAAAAAGAAAAAACTATAAAAAATCAAGCACAAAATTAGCCTGTTTTTGATTATGGAATTGGATTAATTTTATTATGAAATTTATTTTCAATATATTTTTGAAAAGAAATATACCTCAGTTCCTTCAAGATATCAACATTTTAAACAAATTTCCCATTTTTTTCCGATTGTATTGGCAAAGCGATCATATCTAAAGACATTCTCCTGATTTGAGGCAGATTTATTTTAGTTTCAAGTGTGCCAATAATTTAAAATCCGTACGTCGGGGTTCTACTGTAATTCGTGCATTGACCTTGCCCCTATGTGTGGGATCATGTTTTCCCATAGACTTCATTGGGAACATGTTCATATTGCATCCATATTCAATTGGTTCTCCATTTTGTAAAAAATAAAAGGAAAAACTCCCCGAAAATTTTTTTCTCAACCTCAGGACATGAAAAATAACGGCGCAGAAGAAAACATCGAATTTGATCATATGACTTGAAAAGTGGCCCGAAATTAGCCTGTTTTTGATTATGGATTAGATTTTTCTTACCTGAAAGTGTTTCTGAGTCAAATCGTCTGTATATGTCGGGGTGTCTGTATCCCGAGGTCCTACTGTATACTGTATTTACATCTCATTCGTTAGCTACAGCAAAGTTCATTTCCCCCGACGCGTTTCAATTTGGGGAGGACTTTTGTTGTTCGAGTTCAACCAAGAAAATAGTGAATTGAAACTACTTTATACCTTTTTTCCGCGCACATTTTATAATTTTTGACTAGCTTTTATTGTCCTGTCAAATTTAGAGCACGACAGTTTTCGCATTGATCGAAAAGAACCTGAATCGAAATGATGAAAAAAATTGCAGCAACTCGTCCCCGAATTTACATACTGCTAGCAGAAACTGGATCGTAAACTTAATTACAAATCAAAGGCTTGGTTCAAAGGGCATACGCATGCGCATTTTTAAACCATCAATTCAATTAGTACTGCAGTCGTATAAGAGTTGACTTTTCTTCAGCGTAGTCGTAATCTCACTCGTCGGAAAAAGATCGAACAAATGTGATGTTCAAGGAGACAGAAATTTCTTAGAACTAGAACGAAAAAGTTCTTATAAAGATAATACAGTATTTAGCTTTCTTATAGGGTCACTTTAGCATACGAACGTGCAATTTATCTTAGCATATAACATATACATATGGTAGTACTGTAATTTAGAAATAACGCCACCTACTGAGGAATTCTTCATTTTAAAACAAAAAAAGCCTGCATTGGAGTTTGCATCAAATTTGGATTTTGTGTTCAAATTGGATCACCTCACTTTATAATCGAGGAATCCAGAATTCGACATTTGAACATCATTTGTAGAATTGTTGATGCCACGAGAATCGGTACTCAGTCTGTTCAGCGGTGCGCATTAAAATCGTATGACATCAAATCGAACAAAGCAGTCGTCAAATCTGTACCAATATTGCACGTGCAAAAAAAATAGCTCGATTCTTGCATGGAATGATTACGGTTTTTTTCTTCAGGAGGTGAATATCCTTTCATTCGTGATAGAAGCCACGCCTTCCCTTATGCGTCGCAATTTCATTTGGCAGGGTGAGGTACCGTAGCGGCTGCGGCGTAGCGTTAGCTACGGGCGTTCGAAAGAGCGACACCTGTTAGAAACTTATTCGTAGCACTGGATATTTTAAGAGACTTTTTCACTACGTAACGCTCCACGACATTGTCATGCAGGAATGATTTTGTATGTCACATCCCAAGGATATACTGCGGTTATGACTATCAAAATAACCAGCTCTATAAATTCATTAAATAAATATAATTAGAGTACAATGCTGTTAGAAAGGATTACACATGCAAGAGCATAAAATATATTCTTCAATCACGCAAAGCAAAAGCATTATCATTGATATAAGATGTTCCTCAAAGAATGATGATGACGTGCTAGCATACAGTACCGCACTACCGCAGTACTAACTGTGTATTTAAATTCNATGAGCTTTTTTTTTAGGAAATCTATGCTGTATTTAAAAAAATACGGAACATGAACACTTCAATCAAATTTCAATTTTATGACTCGGAAGCATACTGTATACTGAATAGTTTTCAAATAAAATACATTTTTTAAGAGTTTGTTTTCAGTATCAGGGAAGGAATGGGTGTATGCATACATGTCAGATGTCCAGTTGTATTTTGTGGATTGTATTTCATTTTATTTTTTATCCATTTGTGCTCTGTTTCCTGTTCTGAAGGGATTAAATGTCTTTGAGTTGATTTGGGTTGGGTGGGGAAGGGGTTTGGATGTGGAAATCTTGATTGAACCTTGTGAACGCTGAAAAGTGGCAAATAAAGTGTTCTGTTCATTCACTCATAGAGTTTCACAGAAAACACTGCAATGCTGTACTGTACATAGCAAGGGTCCCAAGTTGAGGACGTAATTGTTGCTTGGACCTTGTCTCTGATGTGTTGCAACGTCCATATCCTTGATTGTGTTCTCTGATAGATTTCAATGATGGTAACATCTTTAATTTTTTCCCCTTTTCATAAAAACATTATGAATGTATTCACAAAAATCCAAATACCGATGTTTTTCAACTTCAAGATACAGAAAATAAATGTGTAGAAGATTTACCACAAATAATCTGATCTTTTGGAATCAGAATGAGCTAAAAAAGCAAGAACAAGTCTGGTTATACCGTACTGTACACACATGATGTAAAAAAAAACTATAAAAAAGCAAGCACAAAATTAGCCTGTTTTTGATTATGGAATTGGATTAATTTTATTATGAAATTTATTTTCAATATATTTTTGAAAAGAAATATACCTCAGTTCCTTCAAGATATCAACATTTTAAACAAATTTCCCATTTTTCCGATTGTATTGGCAAAGCGATCATTTTTAAAGACATTTTTCTGATTTGAGGCAGATTTATTTTAGTTTCAAGTGTACCAATAATTTAAAATCCGTACGTCGGGGTTCTACTGTAATTCGTGCATTGACCTTGCCCCTATGTGTGGGATCATGTTTTCCCATAGACTTCATTGGGAACATATTCATATTGCATCCATATTCCATTGGTTCTCCATTTTATAAAAAATAAAAGGAAAAACTCCCTGAAAATTTTTTTCTCAACTTCAGGACATGAAAAATAACGGCGCAGAAGAAAACATCGAATTTGATCATATGACTTGAAAAGTGGCCCAAAATTAGCCTGTTTTTGATTATGGATTAGATTTTTCTTAGTTGAAAGTGTTTCCGAGTCAAATCGTCTGTATATGTCGGGGTGTCCGTATCTCGAGGTCCCACTGTATACTGTATTTACATCTCATTCGTTAGCTACTGCAAAGTTCATTTCCCCCGACGCGTTTCAATTTGGGGAGGACTTTTGTTGTTCGAGTTCAACCAAGAAAATAGTGAATTGAAACTACTTTATACCTTTTTTCCGCGCACATTTTATGATTTTTGACTAGCTTTTATTGTCCTGTCAAATATAGAGCACGACAATTTTCGCATTGATCGAAAAGAACCTGAATCGAAATGATGAAAAAAATTGCAGCAACTTGTCCCCGAATTTACATACTGCTAGCAGAAACTGGATCGTAAATTTAATTACAAATCAAAGGCTTGGTTCAACGGGCATACGCATGCGCATTTTTAAACCATCAATTCAATTAGTACTGCAGTCGTATAAGAGTTGACTTTTCTTCAGCGTAGTCGTAATCTCACTCGTCGGAAAAAGATCGAACAAATGTGATGTTCAAGGAGACAGAAATTTCTTAGAACTAGAACGAAAAGTTCTTATAAAGATAATACAGTATTTAGCTTTCTTATAGGGTCACTTTAGCATACGAACGTGCAATTTATCTTAGCATATACTATTCTTTATGAATAATAACATATGGTAGTACTGTAATTTAGAAATAACGCCACCTACTGAGGAATTCTTCATTTTAAAACAAAAATAGCCTGCATTGGAGTTTGCATCAAATTTGGATTTTGCGTGCAAATTGGATCATCCTATTTAATAATCGGGGAATCCAGAATTCGACATTTGAACATCATTTGTAGAATTGTTGATGCCACGAGAATCGGGACTCAAGTCTGATCAGCGGTGCGCATTAAAATCGTATGACATCAAATCGAACAAAGGAGTCGTCAAATCTGTACCAATATTGCACGTGCAAAAAAATAGCTCGATTCTTGCATGGAATGATTACGGTTTTTTTCTTCAGGATGTGAATATCCTTTCATTCGTGATAGAAGCCACGCCTTCCCTTATGCGTCGCAATTTCATTTGGCAGGGTGGGCGCGTTAGCTACGGGCGTTTGAAAGAGCGACACCTGTTAGAAACTCATTCGTAGCACTGGATATTTTAAAAGACTTTTTCACTACGTGACGCCCCACGACATTGTCATGCAGGAATAATTTTGTATGTCACATTCCAAGGATATACTGCGGTTATGACTATCAAAATAACCAGCTCTATAAATTCATTGTTATTTATATTAATCTCATGTTACGACAATCTTTCCTAATGTGTACGTTCTCGTATTTTATATAAGAAGTTAGTGCGTTTCGTTTTCGTAATAGTAACTATATTCTACAAGGAGTTTCTTACTACTAGACGTGCTAGCATACAGTACCGCACTACCGCAGTGCTAACTGTGTATTTAAATTCAAGGATCGACGCCGGAAGAAGCATTTACAGTACAGTACAAAACATTCCAAGAATTTGGAATTTTTCCTCCTCGCGTCATTTCGGTGAGCAAAAATGAAAACAAGAAGAAAAAGCAGGCATCAGAATATAGATTTTTGATTATTGAGATATATTTATTCGCATTTACTGCGAATCTGAAAATATATAACTGGTTTATCTAATTCTGGTCACATATTCCGAAAATGACCCGCGCAACTGATCCCATTGAAACGTGGCCTGAATATTCCTCATGACCACATCCAATTTCAACAGACAAAAAATAAAATAGTTCGTGCAAGTAAGGACGGTGTTCACGAATTGAGTTCTTATGCGTTCATTAGAAAAAGTGTTAATTAGTCGTTTAGATTCTTGTGTCCTTTGGTATTCGTGGCGTCGGGACTAAACTAAAACTATTCAAAACATCACATGAAAATATCACTATACAAAATAACGAACGAGGAAACAATCGAACGTATATATATAGCTAATATATGCACCTTCGAATAAAATCGTGAAAAAATGAGTATTCATTCTTGTGCGTCCGAAAAATTCTACAGTTACGAATCTCACCGATATTTAGGCAAAAAATTAATAAATATTCCAGCTTCTAAAATCTAGACGCGTGCGTCGTATAAAATTCCGGTGACCCGATTGAACTATTTTCGGCTGTATATATTTTGAAAATCTTTCACCCGACAGGGTTTTCAATTAAGTCTTGCACTTTTGAAGACGACATTTTATTCGAAATGGGAAAATAAAATCAATCGAGTCAGCAATCCCGTATGGTAAGATGGCATTGAAACGACGAGTATATTGTATATTCATCTATGCTTCTCAGCTTCGTAAAATTCGTTCGAACTTCGACAGAAAAATAAATAAACCTAGAAAACCCCCCGCATGTCGGTTAAATTACAAGGCTGACTTGGTCTACAAAGAGAATNACGTTCATTCCTGCCACAAGTGCTTAACTCAAGAATACGCAAGTAATCTTTTTCACAATTAATCAGCAAATCTAAGAACACAGGAAACCATAAGCACCGCAGCCCTGATTTGATTTTGATAAGTTTTTATCACATGAAAATATCACTATACAAAATAACGAACGAGGAAACAATCGAACGTATATATATATAGCTAATATATGCACCTTCGAATAAAATCGTGAAAAAATGATTATTCATTCTTGTGGGTCCGAAAAATTCTACAGTTACGAATCTTACCGATATTTAGGCAAAAAAATTAATAAATATTCCAGTTTCTAAAATCTAGACGCGTGCGTCGTATAAAATTCCGGTGACCCGATTGAACTATTTTCGGCTGTATATACAGTTTTTGAAAATCTTTCACCCGACAGGGTTTTCAATTAAGTCTTGCACTTTTGAAGACGACATTTTATTCGAAATGGGAAAATAAAATCAATCGAGTCAGCAATCCCGTATGGTAAGATGGCATTGAAACGACGAGTATATTGTATATTCATCTATGCTTCTCAGCTTCGTAAAATTCGTTCGAACTTCGACAGAAAAATAAATAAACCTAGAAAACCCCCCGCATGTCGGTTAAATTACAAGGCTGACTTGGTCTACAAAGAGAATCACTCAAGCTTCTAAGACATTTCGCAGAAATACCCGATACAGTAAATCAAAAAATAAAAGCCCGTAACCCAAGAATTTTCCAAGCGATTCCTTTTGGCATCAATCCAATTACTTTCCCCATGAATGACTCAGTCACATTTTGACTTTCCAGAAACTCCGACATTGACAGCAGTAAACTCGGCATGGTAACCTTTCGGAACACTCTTCAACTGGGTCAAGACAATTTTTAGCGGGAAAAACACATTGTTTACGGAGAAAAAAAAAAAGTAAGCAACGGAGGACACAAATTTCGGTCAGCAACGTCAGGACAAGTCGGCGGAAAATCGCCGACTGAATTGGGGCCACTGGTCTATAAAGAAATCCGCTGTCTTCATTGTCTTCACAAGTCAGTCTCCTGTTCAAGATCACACAGGCAGTATCTGAGAAATCTCTGCTTGCTGGGATTCTATTCGGTGAAGAAATTTTCTTTCATTGTTTCATCATGAGATCTCTGAAGTTTACGGTGAGATAATGCTTCATGTGACCTAAGCTCAGCGCAATTGCGTACGCAAAAAATATTCCAGATTTGACAGCAGAAAAATTTTTTTCTCTACATGAGGTTTCATAAAATGTTCCCTTATAAAAGCTTTCCATCTAAACAAGTAACATTTCGTTACGATAAACGTCTAGGGACAGAAAAATCGTCATACTCTTGCAATGAAAAAATGTTTTTACGGAGATTTTTCCATAAATAGTTGACACATCGTTCCAGAAATCTGCCAACTTCCTTCCAACTTACGTTTTTCCTGTAAAAATCAGCATGCTTGAACAAATTAGTAAACTTTTCCATCGGAATAATACATTCATCGCAGTATGAGTACAGGTGTAATATTTCTTCAGTAAAAACTTATTTTGTCCTTCCTATTAATAGAAGGAAAACTGAAAAAATCGTGAAAACATGAACTTTATTGTGTTGAGTAGTGAAATTTATTTTTACAATAACAATATGATTTATAATCGCGTATAAAGTTTTGGCCAGAACCTGAAAAAATCGTTGTAATAAAAAATATGTTATAAATGAATATGACTAATATTTATAAACTTGTCAAACGAATTGTTTAATCTATAAATTGGTAATACTCTATCTAATGTATATGACGAAACATGAATGTACGGTATTTTAGGGCATGCACAATTGCTTGGATATACAGTGAGACCCCAAGATGTGGATGTAGTTGATCCATCAAGAGTGTCCTGATGTTGGAATGTCCCCAAGTCAAGTCTCATTTTCCCTTAGACTTCAATGCTAAGGTATTTAATTGGTTCTCCTTCTTGTCAAAAATTAAAAATAAGTCCTCAAAAAATTCAATAAAAATTGTTTTCCTCGACTTAAATTTGTGGAAAGCACCAGTGCAGAACAACCACATAGAATCTGATCTTTTGGTATCATAAGGAGATCAAAAAGCAAAGAAAAAAAAGTCTCGCTAGAATATGAACAGATGATAGAAAAAACTCTGAAAAAAAGAAGCACATCAGCTTGCTTTTGATCATGAATTAGAGTGCATTTACTTGAAATATTTTTCTCCAATTTTTGTTGAAAATAAACAGCTTCATTTCTTTGAAAAATATCAAAATAAAAAAATGTTTCAATTTTTGGGAAAATTCAAGAGAAGTGTCCCTAACTCAAGCCAATGTCCAAATGTCTGGCCTGATTTATTTGTATTCTCAAGTGTCTTTAAATCGAATTATCCGTATGTTCGGGTTTCCGCATACCGGGGTCTCACTTTTCATGATTCGCAAACAATACTTATTCATTCGGTTCTACGAAAATAAAATGCGAAACAAAACTTGGTGTACACAAATCGCAACTTGTTGTGTTTGTCAGGGCGGAGATTTTAAAACGCGGTCACGATTTCAAACATTTTCAAAACACGGTAATATCCGAAAATTATCTTCCGCAATATTGAAATGTTTCAGTTTTTGGCAGTGATGGTCTCAATTATCGCATCAGTCCAGTCCTCTGAGCCAATAAAAAGTTTGCAGCCTGAAAATGGACCAAATGTGCAGCGTTCGAGTGGACGGTCATCTTCCCCAGACGAAAAAGTTGCTTTCATGTCAGTTTCAAGCAAATTGCGCATTTTCAAGATTACAAATATCCCTCTTGTAATTCTTCCAGGATCCCTGGATTCAGGACTGTAACGACAAGACAGTTCGAAGAAATCGACAATGCCATCAAATTGGCCGCTAGAAATCCGAGACAACTAGTACGGCAAGCTTTCGACGTAAGTTTTTACGCTTGTGTGAAAGGTGCGAGAGTTGAATTCACAAAAATATTTTTCAAAATATTCCCAAAACGAGGAAAAATGGCATGTCGAGGACCAAAAAAAAAAACAATGAGATTTTTAAAATTCCGACGAAATCCCTGGAAAAAAATCCGAGAAACGTCGGACTTCGTGACAATAAACTATGAATGCACTCGGCAAATTCATGAATCCCGGGCATTCTCATAAATAACTCATCTCGCAATGCCCCTTTATTCAGATATCGAAAATAACTTATTCACGGAAAGAACTTTCAATACACGCAAAAAAGAAGAGGGAAGATAACGAAGAGTTGAAAAGGTTCAAGTTCGTTCTCGAAGATTTGCCACATTTTCTTGAAAAATCGTTCACCTTGAAATCCCTTAAGATGTGGCAAAAAGCAGAAAAACCTAAGTCACTGTATTTCCAAAAATAGAAAAGGATATTATTAACTTCTGTTCGTATAGCTTCTTGGTGAATGAAAAACCTCAGATAAAATCATCATAAGAGGGCGATGAAGAAAGAAATAATGTCGTCAACAGCTTGTGCGAGGACATTCAAAAAATTGCCTGATTTTCATGTCCTCAAGTTGAACCTGCCTTTGTATTTATCGCTAGAACGTGCTGAATCGGTTTGAAGAACTTTTCATTCTGCCTTTTTTTTTTTCTTGAATAGGAGAATCAGAACTGGACGTCTGCAATGGGGATCATCATCCCGGCAATTGTCAGATTGCTGTTCCCGGGATACGAAATTTCTCTTCCACTGATCAGCCTTTTCGTGGAAATGACGTTCCGCTTCTTGGAGCTTTTCTTGAGCTAAATATTCATCAAACTGGTCAATTATTGTTAATTGTTGAATCAAGAGCTCGCGATTGTTTCTCATTTGTTTGAGCTCTCGTCCACAACTGATGAAATCCATGTGATTTGTATTTTCAATAAAGAGATCCGTCACCCAAGGCATTGATAAAATTTGACAAAACTGAAGAAACTACTGCATCATAACGCGAGACAAAAATTCTTATTCTACATTGATCTTTAGACCAGGATTTTGTCTCTTGATAAACCGCAATACCGCATGAAAACAATTTCCTTGCTGCGATCAGCAGACTTCCGATAAATACTTGGAGGCTTCTTCACAACTGAACTCTCACAATACGAAATTAGTTTCTGGCACGATTGTTGTTTAAGGCAATGTTCCCCAACCCAGAACTTCTTTTTGCTGATCCGCGGGAAATTTTCCGCAGCATAACAAATTGATCAAAAGTAGCAATACAGTCTGTTATCATCATCTGAAATTCCAGGAAGGCAATGGCAGTTAAAATTATCTCAGGAAAAATCGAAGTTGGCTTTTCTCATAATTGCGTTTCTGACGAATTTTCACCTGCTGAAATAGATTATTTCAATTTTTCACTCTGAGACACCTTCCTTCAAGCCCACCTTTCTAACTTTTTGAAGACAATCCACTAAAGGTTCTTTACTGATTCTTAACTTAATTTTTGGAAAAAAGCATGACCTTTTTACATACCTGCCACAAAGTATTTCAAACAAAACTTCTTCAAGTCTGCAAAAATTTTTAAAAACTTTGAAAATCGGCAGAAATGTTTTTGGATATTTGCCATTCCGCGAACAAGTTAGGCCAAAAAAATTTGGGGAGCACTGGTTTAGAGAGTTCACCTGCACCGTCTTCACGTTGCTTCGATTCACGACAAACAAAACTGATTTTCCACTTTTACAGTACAGGTATTTTCTTGAAGACCCGTAAATATATTTCACAAGAACGTGCTTCATGAAATTAGTTCTCCTCGTTGATATGATAATATCATTCGACGCATAAACGAGTGCAGGAGGTTTTGCCAAAAATTGTTCAGCGATAGATTCCCATGGGGACGAAGCTGAACGGCCTTGAAACTCTTCCAAGAGCACATGCATTCACTCCGAGCAGGTTCGCCAATCTCAGCACCCCTTACATTAGTTAAATTCTGCGCAGGATTGCGATTCTTTTCTATTCTATGAATAAATCAAAGCCTTCCGCAATAAAATGAAGATACAGTACAGTCTTTTATACAGCACTTGCCTTGGTCACGAGGCCCGTAAACATTCGAACAGAAGCAAATCAATGTAAAAACATGGGAGAGTAAATCTAACGTAAATTTTAACATTCCGAGATACTGCATTTCAGAGATGAAGTTGAACTTAGGGTGGCACAGTTCATTGATGAAGCAGAAACAGTATTATTTTTCATCAACAGGAAGAAGATTCAAGGAATCGAGTGGAATTTAATCACCTCATCCGCCATTTTACTGACATGACGCGCGTAGTGTCAACACTTGAAGCACCTCGAAAATTCCCGAACAAAGGCTCCTCCCGGATTAAATTTCGTAGTTCTCCAGAATTTTCGGATATTTTGCAAGAGGTTCAATCTGTGTCTCCGTCGGCAATCACCTGAAATACGGGAAACTGACTTTTGATCATGACGAAAGTGAGAAGAAAAATTCTCCCGAACATACGCTCATTTCTCAACCGATGCATTCACCTGGAGCAGCAACCTTTTCGGCCAGATACCTTAATTTTCCAGAGGATAGAAGTACAGTACGTCCACAACAGTTTGGTCGAGACGCTTCTTTGGCCAAGGATTCCTTACATTCATATGATATCCGACCATGGCAGCGATGAGCTACACCAAAGCTTCTTGAAGATTTGACCTTTAGAAGTGCATAAATATTCGAAAATTACTTGGAATGGCTCTTTGACTCGTATGCAAGCTTCGATTAACATATGTAACTGTAATTTAATCATGTCCAGCAGTATTACTTGATGAAATATGCACAAAAAAGGAAGTGACCCGCGTATTAAAGAACAAATCACAATAATGCATAGTACTGTAGTTGATTTTCCTCGTTTGAACAGGGGTCGTGAAATTGGAACAACTTAGCTTGTCATTTTTGCAAGAAGAAATTGAAAATATCTAAACTACTGCTTCTTCGAGTAAGTTGGAAGTGATACTCAGCGATGTAGTCCCAACGGAGATATGGACTTGAGCTAAAATCATAAGTTGAATCCGGTCAAGGACAGCGAAGAATTGATTATTTAGAACCTCCGAAGAAAAAATCCAATAAAAACAATCGCATATTCTGCCTGCATAACTGAAATTATTGAATGAGCAAATAAACCGTTAAAGGAACTCACATACTCGAGAACATACCTCGCAACTGCGAAAATAATACTACAACACGGAAAGAAAAGTAAAAGCAATTTCAAAACAACGAGAAAAAAAAAACAAATGCATTTTTCCCGGCCACGCGACGTGAGTAATACCCGAAATACGCGGATTTCCCTCTAAAAATAAATCGTTCTTCACTATTATCAGTAAGGTAAAACTGTGGAAAACTATTTCACAAACGAAAGTCATCGCTGCAATCGCAATGGCACCATGCGCAGACTAGATATCAACGACGGGAAAACAAAAACTTTCCTGGTAAGCGACGTGATTTTGCTCGGTTACGGTTCAGTCATTTCATTGCCTCTGTTACTCGGGAAAAAATCTGGATAATTTCTTTCGTTCAAATGCGTCTCGTTTTCCCGAAATGATTCCTTTTTCTCCTACGACGTCGGTGGGCTGAATGAGGGGCGGGGGGGGGGGGGGGGGGGGGGGGGGGAAAAAAAAAAAAAAACAAATGCATTTTTCCCGGCCACGCGACGTGAGTAATACCCGAAATACGCGGATTTCCCTCTAAAAATAAATCGTTCTTCACTATTATCAGTAAGGTAAAACTGTGGAAAACTATCTCACAAACGAAAGTCATCGCTGCAATCGCAATGGCACCATGCGCAGACTAGATATCAACGACGGGAAAACAAAAACTTTTCTGGTAAGCGACGTGATTTTGCTCGGTTACGGTTCAGTCATTTCATTGCCTCTGTTACTCGGGAAAAAATCTGGATAATTTCTTTCGTTCAAATACGTCTCGTTTTCCCGAAATGATTCCTTTTTCTCCTACGACGTCGGTGGGCTGAATGAGGGGCGGGGGGGAGGGGGGGATACACTGCACTTCAGCAAACAATGTAACGGTTTTGATCACCGAGCGACGGCTCATTTTTTCCTGAGGACGAAGACGTGGCCGAGCCGTCCGGCAAAGTCTCAGCTTCTTCTTCTTCTTCTCTTCCTCCTTCTGCTTCTCACGATTACGATGATCCAAAATAGCTCTCCAGATCCTAAGCTCCATGCCTCCTCTGCAATCAAATGAAAATATAGTACGTACTTCTTCACAATCAAAACAAATGGAAAAATACGACGGGATTTGAAAATGTTTACTCACAGCGCTATATGTAAGATTTAAAATAATATTTCCGCGTCAATCACGATCATAAGTTACTTTTAAATGAGTAGACGTCACTAGCAGTCTTGATAGTACTGAAGTTTTAGATTCAGTCTTACAGATAGATTTATTTCTGGACTCCTGTTCGGTGCGCATGAGCATAGCTACTATAGCAAGCCCAATTCTATTGGATTCCAAAAAACTTTCTACAAAATAAGATGAACTTGTTCCAAGTTGACCCACTCCGACAATTCCTTTCCAAATTTTATGAATAGCTTACACCCAAAATTTGAAAAACAAGAACACGGAGATGTTTCCATACCTCAGTACGATTTGAAAAAGCTAGAAAACTTTGTGCGTGAAATTGCCCAGAAATTTTAGATTTTATGCAGTGGTTTCATTTCGTAAGTCTTCCGTTCAGAAATTCCACGATGAATAGGTGATGGAAGTGCGTGCAAAAATGTAAAATAGATAGGACCAAAATAAGTTCAACCAAATTAGTTTTCAAGAGTTGATTCAAGTTGAATAGAAGTGCATAAAATATTTTGATTAATTCAATGCTACCAAACAAATGATACTTCTAGGATTTAATTCGAAGATACAGTCGGAAATAGAAAAAATAAAAAAGGTGCTCCGGAGTGGGACATTTTTTAGAAGTCCATTTCTCACGGGAGAAAATGCAAACACTTACAGGATCCGTATTTTGAGTCATAATAAAAACAAACAAGTCAATTTCTCAAAAAATGACAGGATGTGACGCACCTCAGATCCAACCTTCGAAGATCTTCCCGTTCCATAAGCTCCAGAACGTCGTTGAGAACAAACGCTTCCGAACAAAACTGCAACAACAATAAAAACATATGCCATTTATTTTCTGCATGGAATAATCACAAAACTCGTCAATTGGAAATAAAATGGAAACCTTCCATAAAATCCAGCTGACCTTCTGAATGGAAGCTTCGTCGACACCAAGGGATTTTAGCCAGTCCTGGAGATCGTGATATCCCGAAATGCTGGCGAGGGAATTAACGGTGCCGGTTCCAGAGTCGGCGTAATCTGGCCCAGGAACCGGGATCCTCAAATTGTTGTTGTTGCTCTCATCGCGGGCTTCTCGACGACCAGACCAACAACCACATCGAGCATTTTCTTGTGACGAGTCGTTCAGCATCGATGTGAGCCGCGCCCTCGCCTTCTTCTGATCCTCGAAAATACCCATCAGAGCATCCCTCATATTCGCTTCGGTATCCACAAGCCGCTTCAGTAATCTGAAAGAAAAGGAGCCAAAGTTTTGCAACTTAGTTTCAACACGAATACTATACTGTAGTTGATTTTCCTCGTTTAAGCAGGGGTCATAAAACTGGAACGACTTAGCTTGCTATTTTGGCAAGAGGCAATTGAGAATATCTCGAGAAACGGACTGAGCAGCTTCTTCAAGTAAGTATGAACTGATATTTAGCGATGCAGTCCCGAATCCAGTCAAAGACAGTAAAAATTTGATTTTTAAAACCTCTGAAGAAAAAATATAATGGAAACACTGCACAATTGAAATTACAGACTGAGCAAATGAACCGGAAAAGGAACTCGCTCATCAGAGAACAGAGCGGCCAACTGCAAGAAAAATATCAAGACTGAAAGAAGCGTCGTCCGGTTTGAAGAGTGACGTACTTCACAAACTGGGATACTTCAGAATCTTTGGACTACCACCGCATTTTGATTCATCTTCCACATGAGAAAAATCTTACGCGTTGAAATTTACGAACACCAAGAAAACCGGAAGGAAAACAGATGCAAGAGAGTCCGGAATATTCGAAAACTCAACAGTTAAATTGACGCACAAATACAAGTTCAAATCAGTTGGTCTCGTACGCTGTATAAAAAAAACTACTGTATTATAAATTCGCATGTTTTTATGGCAACTGAAAATGATATCTCTTTAAAATTTGAAGGAGCAGTATAAAGATTTTATTCAAACGGAAATAACTCAAAAACGGTTAATGCTGGAAAGCAGAATCTGGACTCAAGAGAAACTCACGCCTCCTACGTTGAAATGGTTCGTGGTTCTTTCATTGCACAAACAATATGAGTTCCATGACCATTTTAATTTCAGAAACTGTAAAAAAAACTGAGAAATTGAAGGGAAGGGGGTGAGAATTCTTGCTTGGATTTCTCACAAATGAGGCTCAAGGGAAAAAAAATTGCCTGGATTACATTGCAACCAACTTGAAACAAATTTTTCCTCTACTGTATAGCAATCTCATCGCGGTGATCAAGGCTCATCGCGACACTGATCAAGATCAATGCAAGCGTGGGAATATTTGACATGCCGCACCTCACGTTTTCCCTTCGCAGTGAAAGGAGCTCATCTCGCATCTGCGTTTGATCCCGAAGCAGTCGCAAAACAGCTTCATTCCCACGGATGCCCGCGCCGTCTGCACTGCCGGTGCCCATATCGACATTGTCCTGATCCATCAAAGAACCTGGGTCACACGAACCAGGAGACTTCAGAACAGCGTCCTGGAAAAATGAGATTTAAAATCAAACAAGAGTACAGAGTAACCAACCAGACTGAAACATTAAAACAGAACAGAGTTGCGTCGAAGAGTCATTGATAATACACACCTCCAACTCGCTCATTAAAAAAGACACATTACTTCAGAGTGAATGAACAGTGAGGTACAGTACAATAGAATTTCGTTATAACGAACAATAGATTAAAACGAAGCATCTTTTGAGTCCCTGACCAATAGCCAAAATGTTGGAAGATTCCTTTATAAGGAATTTTTTGTTACAACGAAGCTATTTTACTGCTCCCATGGCTTCGTTGTAACGATATTTTACTGTACATTAACGACAATCCCAAAAGTATTCCAACTTAGCATCTTCTATCTGCTTCAGGGTTCCTAAATCACGCACAGCAACATTATCACACTAAAAATGCATAGGCCAGTTCCATGCACTCAGGGGAAACCTTGAAGAAAACGATGGGTCGATCGATCTCCGAGTTTCATTTTCAGCTTGCTTTTCAATTTTCGGTGGAATTCGTACATTTTTTGGAATTCGAACTGAACCACAACTTGAGTGTTGAAACAGACAATTAAAAAAAAAAATCAGCTAGTGGTAAATTCTGGAATGCAGGCACTTCTGATTGGGGAGGAAACGAACAAATGAGGTTTGTTCATGAAAGAAGGTTTTTGACGTTTTCATTCCATGATAGGGATCAAGTTTTATGGTTGACCGTGTTGCATATGAGGACAGGATTTCGCTTCAAGTTCCCGTATGTAACGGGGATTCTCAAAATAGATCCCAATACAGTATAAAAAAAGTTGATAATTTGCATCTACCGAGAAAACAACGCACAGGATTACACTGTAAAATCACTTTTCAGGAAGAATTATCTTTTTTTTTCAGTATCAACGTGGCTACCCATTTCTATGGTGCCCATGACAAGCACGTATTCTTGAATACTGTCTTCAGGAAGTGACCCCTGATTCGCGCAACAGTTCTTGTGCTATTTTTAGTAGGACTTGCCTTACGAAATTTAAGTGACCTCCACTATGTGATCATGAATATACCGTAAAACGTATGCCTGACCCTGCATATAAGAATACCTTGGTTTGAAATGGCATATCAACGCAATTCTGAGGGTCAATTTTTTGTCATTTCATACGACGAAAAAAACAAACAAAAAACCAACAATTACAGTACATGTACTTTAACCCAATTTCAGAAGCATATACGGTACAGCCTCAATTTCGATGCATTTCCACAAGATTTCTAATTTTACACCCGAGTCCTTTCTTCATGAACAGTAACTCGAGACACCCTGAAAGCCTTGCATCAACATTTGCCGCAAGTATTTGAGTTCAAAACTAATTGAATCACTCACAAAAATTCATAAACGAACGTAAAAACTTGAAGAAAACACTCCGTAAATTGAAACAGATCAGCCAAAGATGCCAATCACGATGTGCAAAACTCACTGCAGTCTCGACACAGTTCGCAGGCTCTTCGGGAATCGTCATATGCGTAGGGGGCTGGATACTTCGTTCCATCAAGTAAGGCCCAGTAGTGTGTGATGATGAAGCAAGAGAATCCTCTTGCGCTAATCAAACACAAATAACATCCACGAGTTAATAATCAGCGTCCGCTACCCGCGTTATCTCTTCAGATAACACGAGTTCCCACATCAGCAGTTTATCTCACGATCCGACCGAACGAAGCTACACGACAATTCCGAAAACACAACTTCCAACCAAGAATTAAGCCGCTAGTACTGCACTGAACAATCAGCAAAAAAAATGACTAAGAATACACCATCTATGAACAGAAAACCAAGACAAAAGTTCTCTCAAACGTTGAAAAATTCAAGGCATTCCTCCTTTGGCTCAGCACTAGACAGCAAAATCCGAAGGAAAGAGCGTTTTCTTAAACGTTTTCATCAAGTCCCGAGTTTGGTTCATTTAACTTTTAATGGATAGGTGTCGCCTTAAATGTCTTACCTTCCGTTCGGTGGTACAGCATTTCGATAATTTGAAAGTTAGAACATTTCAGTCTTAGACAAGCTAAGATGCAGTACATTTGATCAAGTAAAATGTAATAAAAGTACTGTCGTAAAAATCCGTTGCAGAAACAATTAGTCATAGAGAACCCCATCACATGAAATTAAAACCTTTTGAGACAAAAAAAAAATCATTACACAGGGTAAATCATTGTAGATAAGATCATTGTACATGAAGTCCACCTGTATAAAGCTACAAGAAACTCCTCATTAAACTTCCAAAATTTTCCTTGAACAGCCACTATTAAGCCAGTCTGAATCCCATGGAAATGCTCCCTACAGTAACTCAAATAAATTACTCAACACACATCCGTTTCACATGAAATAATTGACGACTCAGATATGACTAAAATAATTGATGAATAGGAAAGCTTCACATCAAATCGGAAGCAAAAAGTTTTTTATTGGACCATCACTTCTTGAGCAGTCCGTCATTCGAAGCAGGTTCCCTATCTCACGAAAAAAATCGGTGTTTGCACGAGTGAATTAAGCGAAAATTCAAATACGAGAGGCGTCCATCATCCGAGTATACGACCCATGTGAAGGGCTTCATATTAAAGCTAAACCAGCCCGACGTTTCAAAGTTTGAAAGGGGCTATACTGTACTTGAGAAATATCGCGTAAAATTTACCTTCGACCAGGATACAAAACGATAAAATACTCACCAACATTGTAGAAAGTAGAATCGGAATCCTGCCTCTCCCAGCGACTCATTTTCCTCTCAGCCAAGCTCGAAGCAAGATTCTCGCCGAGATCTGGCGACAGGACCATGATGGCGGCCTGCACAGCAGTCCTCATCAAATTGTCCAACGCGAACATCCAATGTGGCTTAATGGAGTGTGATCGCAGAACAACGTTCACAGCTTCGGTGAACAAATAAAGCGCAATCTGCAGTTGATTGATGCTTGCCCCGTCGTACTCGAGCTCTTCTTTCAACGACTTCACCACGTCACCAATAGCTTGTTTATTCTGGTCGGCGATGAACGACTTTAGGCTTTTCATTAACTCTTGTAGATTTTCCTATGAAATAAAAAATACACCAAAAATGTAACGACTCGTCACATTCTCATCTCGAAGGATGTCAAAAATGGTTACATTGTAGAACTGAAAATTCACGGGTCTCAGACATTCAGCATTGAAACGACCAAAAGTACCCGTTTTTACTCGAGTACACTGCGTCCTGAAGTAAGACACGCACCACAATTTTTCGATCGAAAATTTTGACGAAATCCTTTCCCCGAGTAGGACGCGCATACCATTCTTAGGGCCTGAAAATCTATAATAATTCAAAGATACGAGGCACCAGAATTTTAATTCTAACACGATTTAGCTTGAATTCAATTAAACATAAATTATTTTGATTGAAAAAATTCCAGTTGAAAATTTAGTATCACATTATGTTCGTGTGAGGCGCACATAAACTTGACATTTTGTGAAAATTTTATCCCCGCCTGTGACGCGCACCCCCCCACCCTTTCTTTGTCTCAATTTTGAGAAAAAAAGTGCGTGTGGTACTCGAGTAAATACGGACCACATCCCTCGTTTCGTTCCTCATCTTATTTCACAACTAAACAAACAAATATCTGCTCCCCCTAAAATCAATTCTTAGTTAGATAACATCAACAAGATAAAAAGCAGTTTCATCAGTGTTTTCAAGAGAATTTTCACCCATCCAAGGCCGATTGACTTTCCGTCAAAAACAAAAATCGACCATGCCTTCCAGAATGACTACGAAAGTTCCGGAAAATACGATCCAACACACCTGACTGACGAGCGGCTCCCCGACTTGGTCCTCGATCATACTCAACCAGATCTCACAAATCCGCTTCTCATCCTGAGACAAGACACGCCCTAACGTGGTACGCCTCTGCGAATCCTTTTTGAGCAAATAAAATCCATCTTGCTCCTTAGGTCCATCGATCGTCGAAGTGATCGAAGTTTCTCTGTGACGGAAACCAGGAACGTGGCTCAACGTCGGAGTCCTCGGGGTTGTCATCCCAGAGTGAATGAGACTCGCAGTCGCCGTTGAAGTGTTACCATTCGAGTCTACGATCTCCGGACTGAGCACTACGCCTTCCCCACGGCTGCCGGAAGACGCTCGCCGCTTGTAGTAGTCGTCAACATCCGCTGACAAAGGACTGCAAACCAAAAAATCACACTTTCACAGACCGTCATAAAATAAACATAGGGGCCCCGACATGTGGACGATTCGACTTTCTGACACTTGATTACTCGAAAAATCTGACCCGACCTCCGGAAAATGTCTCAAGACATCTCTAGACAAATGGAAAATTTTTACACTTCAAATTTTTGAAATCTCTCGAACACATTGAGCTTTTTACAATCAAAAAAATAAATATTAATTTTAATTTTGCGTACTATAACTCATAATCCAAAGCATTGCTTTTTGGGCTTCCTGTCATGCCAAAAATTCTTTTTATTGGTTTCTCCTGAACTGTTACTTCCTGCATCCTGAGAAAAATTATTGCATTCAATTTTTGGGGGGCTATTTCCTAATCATTGATCAATAGGAAACCAGCTAAATAAATTCCCTTTGAAGTTCAAGACATGCGGAGATTCCGAAATTGGGACAAGATCCAAGCACCAATCACGTCCACATCTCGGTGCCCCAATGTAATTCCTCGACCCCCGATTCAGCAACACACACGGATTCGAGACTTACACACTCCACAGGCACACAATTTTCATCAACACAGCACTTTCACAAAGCTCAAGCAAATGAACACAAATGAATGCTCGTGACTTTCAAGCGAAGCTCTGTGTCTGAAGAGCTTCACGTAAAGAATTCAAAAAGTTAACGCAAAGCAGCACCGCTTTGTGTCGACTGAACTTAGAGTAAGCCGTTCGTATCGGGTGCACAAAAATTTTACTCCGTCAACAGAGTTATTTTGCCCATAAAACTCCGGTTGCTCAAAAAATTACTTAGCGGAGAGAACTTATTCACGTTTCCAGTTCGCATTCCCTTCCAAGGGATATTTTCCCGCGTTTGGAAAAATCAGCAGAACATTACTGTATTCAGAGCTTAGCATCCAAAAAATCGCAACACCCTTCCGATTGCGCATCAACTTTTTAGACACCAGATACAAGCGACGTAGGTACAGCACGAACATGACTCGATGAATAACCCAGCCAATAAGCAGCGTCATACATGTAACGAAACAAGATTAATGAATTACCGAAACCCAGTCCTACGGCTACGAAACACAGGCCAAGAATCTTCCACCCTGAATGAAAAAAAAAAAAAACACAACATATAATCCAACAGAGAATGAAGACGAATACGAATTCTGCAAGACCACTTGAAAAGATTTAAAGACACATAGACAATTCGGGATATTGTATTTTGTGGGAACGCTGAAAATCTTGAAATAGCTCGATGCAACGGGAAGAAATAACACTTCAAGTGATTCCAAATGGGTGTGGAGAAATTCAAAAAATAGTCTCAGGACAAGGACGTAACATAAAATAGGCGAATAACCTTTACCTTCCGATCAGCATTCTCGGGGAGAAAGAATCCCTTTCCACAGATCGACGCCTCGAAGACATACTCCAAATCCTGGATAAGTACCGCATGCCAATCCCACGCATTATTGAAAACCGTACCAACTCGAATGACTATCAACCCAAACACATGCCAATCAAAATTCTAAATGTGAGTGAATCCGGAGAAGAGCGCCTCTAACCAAGCGAGGCATTGATCAGCCAAGTGTCACCTCTGTCACCCACATGTCAATTAGTGCGGGAAGGGAACGTTCGCGTTTCAAAATGACTCAGTTGAATTTATTACAGTCTATAATTCAAGTTAAACGTCGTTGGAACTCAGAAATCCAGTCTCATTCTATGGGAGAAGGAATTATTGAGAGAGCAACCAGAAATAAAGTATTGGATGACCATATCCAATAAGTTAGATTCGCTGGCATCATTAGAAAAAAAAAGGCAGCATACTGTACATTTTTCCAATACAGTACTGTAGAGTGCTTTCAGTGCTTATTCTGTACTTCAAAAGATCAAATATGAAGGAGCAGGTCTCAAAAAAGTTAACAAAAAGGCAAAAACAGTATTTAAGGAACAAGCTCAAAAATGTACTGTACATGGCGCTAACTTCTTCTTTAAGTATTCACTTCGAAACTTCCTGTTTATAGAATTGCTCACCAGAATTAGATTCATTAAAGTATAACCTGACACACACGATTAAAGCATATTCATTTTGATTCAGATTATCACACTGAAGAAGATGATTACTGCAATAGTGCAAATCACAGCTGTAGCATCTTCGGCTCGATTTGATGAGGTATAATCCAACGCAGTCCCAGACAAAAAAAATAAAAAACCCTCCTCAAAGACGCCTCTCTCTTGACAAAACTAAAATCTAAAAGTTTAAGAATTCCCCGCGTTGCGAAACTTGAATGAAGTACCCAGCGGACATACCCCAAATCCGGAGAAACTGGAGCAGGAGATCCACCCACGTTGGGGAATCTCGCGGAATTCTGCCCCCGCGAGGAGTTTGGAACAGATGCAGGCGGAGTCACTTCTCGACTAAGATCGTTTTCGGCAACGGACAACGTGTCGGTCAATGCAGGTGACGATTCCCGGGTGATAGTTTCGCCGGAAGCTCGCAGTCCGACACGTACTCGCTCCCCGGGAACGGATATGCTGCGATTGAATTCAACCAGGCTGTTCTGCGTCGTCAGCCGATTCGTCTGCTGCTTCTTCCTTGAGCCTGGGAGCCTGAGTGAAGCACGAGAGATTAGCTTTTTTTTAACGGAAGAATTTTCGTTTCCAGCGCGACGAGCGATATATCTTTACACGATAAAAAAAACGTAGGCGTCTAAAAAGTTGATAAGCAATGGAGGAGTTATCGCGTTTGGTGATTTGAAAATCACAGAGGGAACGTTCACAGAAGAAAATGAAAATAGGTGATGTCGATCTTTCAGAAAAATGGACCGAATTGGTGAAAATTGAGCACGAAGAAGGCCAGAACTCAAATATCACCAAGGGAATGACGGCACAGTGATTTTTCGACTTCCACAAGTTACGATGTCTAACGCCCTTCCAAAAATTCTATGGCTTTTTTTTACAACACTCATGGATTCTCATTAATGCGGGAAAATGTAATGTGGAGCTAAAATACGCATCCGCACAGCAGTTGGAACTTCGAGACCAAGTCCTTCAATGATCACATTGTTTTCAAATATGATAGTCACTTGCTTCCATTCATCAAAATTTTAGAAGGATTTCACCGCATCTCTTTAGCACTTCGATAATCGAAGATAATTACGAAACCCTTTTCACTGACGTTGAAAGACATGAAGTGTTTCACACAGTGATGCAAGGGGAAGAATTACATTCACATGGAAGCTCACACTTCGGCGGCATTCAAAACTGCATTTTAAATGAAGAGAGCATTTACGAAGGATCATCTGTAAGTTTTGAAATTAATTGAAATAAATACTGTATAAAAAACTTCACTTCCGATTCTAAAAAAGTTCTCTAGTCACGTCAACTTCCTCATCCAGAAATACAGGTGCACAAAAACTCATTAAAAATTATTTCGCTGTCTCAGCTTGACCACTTTGGTCACAACTCCGACTCATTACACAGCTCGTTAAGAACTGCAAACGCAGTTATAAACTTCGAAAAGCAAAGTAGAACGAATGAACGCTGATCGCAAGATAATAAATTGAGAAAACTCGTATGCACTGATTCATTCCCACAGTTGATTCAGACGCATCTCTCGAAAACGCGTTTTGATACTACTGTACTTAACCTGCTCCCAGTGACGGAAAAAAAATAAAAAGGGAAACAGTTGAACGAGTATACAACTCGTTTAATGATTACGTAATGTTTACCCATCAGCCTGGGGAAAAAAAGCATTTAAAAACTCACTCAAGAAATGTGTCCTGAAGTAAGTCGCCCGCGGTGGGTCGTTCATCTGGGTTTGGAATGAAACACTGCGAGATGAACTTCTTCGCACGTTCACTTAGTTCTTCCGGTATTCTCGGGTGCGACTTGTGATACCCCACCTTGGCAACAACAAAAACCGATTACTTCGATAAATTTTTTCAACGTTCATTCAACATACGGAGCGAGTCGCACCCCAGTTAGATAAGACTTCTCACCAAAAGCTCGGATATCTGAGCTGCTACGATTATACCATAGAAATAACACACTTATTTGCCAAGTGAGCGGGAAATTACAAAAGTTATCCTGCTCTGATCCCCAAGAACGATTGAACAGTTTATTCAATTTGCGATCCTTCATGATTTTTTCAAGAAACACTTTCAGTTTTCAAAGAAAAACTTTCTCCACAAAGAATGCTCGAACTGAAATTCATTTCAAAACTTGCTCAAGGGTGATTTTGACTCATCATTCATTCAAGAAGCCTTATCCGAATAACACCACAAACCATGAAAATGTTTTCAAATTTCATCAATATTAATTTTCGGACAATTCATCGACCAAGATGAAAATACATAAGTAGGAAATTGCAACTAGGCAAAGAACCTCACCTTTAGCCACGGAAAAGAATGAACCTGGAATTAAATCCTTAAAATACAACTTGAGTTATTCAACGCTCCATTTTCGTTCAGAGGAACGTGTTATTGACAAGGATTCTACGCAGTGGGTCAATTAAAACGCGACAATCCGTAATTGGAAACTCGAAGCTTCTCCCAACTGTTTGAGGGTGAAAATGCAAATTGAAAAGCCCAAGATTATATTTACCTTGAACATCGCAGCTTGCGGAGATCCAAGCTCGATAAACGGCGGCTTACCGGAAGCCATCTCCACTATCGTGCAGCCGAGAGACCATATGTCCGCCTTCAAACAAAAATTTACCCAAAATTAATTCATAAAACAACAGATTATCCGACCAGAAATTATTTCAATCGCAAAGGGTATTTCTACGTATCAAAAAGTAAACATATCCGCCCCCGGGAACCATTAGGTGATTTCTTCTTATAAATTAAGCAAGCCATTCTATATCTCATCGATTCACGACACGAAACCGGATTACACTCCTGAATTTACAATTTCAACTCTCGCAGAACATTCATCTACATCTATATGGAATTCAAAAATGAACTGGGCAATCGAGAAGGCACATCTTACTGCGCTTTACAATCAATTCATCAAATTAATCCGTGAGAAATGTTCAATAAGAACGTATGGAACAGAAAATGATGATTGAAAATATTTCTGAACACTTTTCAAAGGATGAAAATTTGGCCAGGTATTCAATCAAACCTTGAAAATGCTACGTACTCCCGAACCAATTATATTGTGTAACGAAGGACGGACCCGGTGACAGATGTAACTTTAGATGACTAAATCTAGAGTAGACCAACACAAAAAGCTAACGTGACAGAGAGTGAGATTTACCCACATTTAAAAAATGTGTCACTGCAAGGGACAAAGTCAGATACTGCATCACTTGATGAAATTCACACATCTATCATTGGCCAGAAACTTTCTGAACCCCGCGATAAAAAAAAATTCTTTCAAGTTTTTAGAGATTTCAAACAAATAGATACCGGTGGGCCATATCCGCGTTGTCCTTTATCAATGACCTCAGGCGCCATGTATTGCAGGGTACCCGTGAATGTTTCCGTTGACGGGCAAATACCGGCAAGGCGCTTGCTGGTGCCAAAATCACTGATCTTCAGTACACCGGAATAGGTATTCACGAGAACATTATCTCCTTTGATATCACGATGAACGATGTTCTGGTCGTGGAGATACTTGAGCCCCTCCAGAATTTGTCGCGTGTAGAAGGCGATCGTTCCCTCATTCTCCTTCATTGGACCCCATTTGGAGCGAATCAATGCGGAAAGACTTCCTAAAAAGAGTCCAAACGGTTTTATCACCCTAGACTGAGATTTCAATGTAAGTTCCTCAACAGTTCAGTCAACAACAACAAAAAAAACGAAGGAACTGATTTTAAATAAAACACTAAGGAAAACATCGGTTTTCACTCACACAATTTTCCTTTCGGCAGCAGTTGAAAATAGAAAACAATTATGAAAACATCCGGCAAGAAATGAATAAAAAATTATCTAACCTCCAGGAACCTGTTCCATGAAAATCTTGAAGTAACCGTTTTCAGACTTCGAACCCAGGTACTGCACGATATTCTTGTGCCTCAATTGCGAATGAAGCCTGATTTCTTCATGTAATGGCTGCACATCACTGCAAAGCAAACAAAATCCAATCACCAGTAGAGCGAAGAGATTTAAACCCCCGACATACCCCAGATTGATCTCAGGAACTTCCTTGACTGCAATACGAACTTGTGTGTTCAGATCTCTGGCTGCATAAACTTCCCCATATGTGCCTTTCCCCAACAAAACTTTCTTCCCAGACTCATCCAAATCATACTCATACTGTTGAAAAAGGGGACAACATAAATGTTGTAAAAATTCCTACATAAGACAAGGCAAATACATTCAGATAAGCGGTCAATATCTTACTGAGATTGGCGGCAAATCCTGAAGCGGAGCATCCAGATTTGGAAAGCTAGAATCCGGATCATCAGCCATTTGTTGCATCAACTCAAAAAACCGGGATCTCGAGTCTTCGGAAGGGAAAAAAATCTGGAAATCGTCTGAGTTCTGGTGTACGTAGAGGTACAAGCATCGTTCGTCCCTCTTGTACATGCTGCGCACACAATAACAGACCATCGAAATATCAAAAAGCAAAGAAGTAAAAAAAATGAAACAAACCTCACACCCCGAATGGAGTTGGCAGTGAAAAGAAAATCGTGAATCAAATGGCATTTCCTTTCATCGTGATCCACACATAGGTTGAAAATCTGCAGAGATTTCTCTTCGTCGTCCAGATTGACGCTGATGTGCGATGGCATCAATTCATTATTTGCTTCTTTTATCACGATCTGCAACATTTTTGAAACGAATCTGATCATGTTGGACATAGAAATTTCACTTATTTACGCCTGGCTTCTGAAATTATAGACAGAGATCATCTAAATAGCCAATTCGACTCGAAGCAGATCTTATTATTTCTGGAATAAGCTGAAATGGCCAACAATAAACGAACCTGGACAGAAATAACCATGAAATACATGATCGAAGAAATGTAAGAAATAATTACCTCGAACAAAATACTGTACAAAGCCAACTTTGAAGTATTCTAGAATTCTTTGCAAACGTCCATCTCGCTAACCAGTGTCATGCAACGAACCAACGTTACAATTTAGGAGTAATTTTGTTTAATAACATTCCAAGATGCTCGGATCGATGCAAACATACATGAACCAAAAACTGGATTCAAAAATATCAACAACAAAAAAAACTTACCGGAAAGCGAATTGTGTCTGAAAGCTGGTCGCTCGTCTTCGTAGCTTCCACGAAGTACTCCAGCCAGAAATTGAATAAATGCTCATCACGGGACAAATCCTCCTCGGGCTTCTTACAAAACATGCTGATCAGGGTGATATTGCCAATAGTGGACTTCAAATACCATCCAGGCGGTTTGAGATTGAACATGCATTCTGCAGCTTGAACAGCCTTTCCGTGCTCCTCAGCAAGCACGGAGATTTCAAAAAATGTCGCAACATCCCAGTAATCTTTCAGGCTCGATAAACTACCTTTACGGCCGATCAAGTTGTTCAGCACCAGACCTTAAAAGAGACAGTGACTGCATTACTAAAACTAATACCCCAGGACATCACTTTCAGGACTAACTCATGCTTGACCACCTCACACAATGGAATGTTCGAGTTCTTACACTAATACTTGGTTTCGTTTTAGTGTAATCTCCATAATGGAAATAGCGTCAACATGGTTCAATGTGCCATAAACCTTAAAAACCTGCACCCAGGTGAATTAAAAAACCGATTAACCAGTTACTCAAAAGTTATACCATGTCTCATAAACTGTCTTCGGTTATTCTTCATTGACACTCACAGCAACCCAGGAGCATCGGGAGCTCTCCAAAAATTGAATTCACTAGAACATTTAGAAAGATAATCTCGGTTTTCTGGAGCCTCTCTTATTTGGACGCAGAGCAAAACTGAAACAATCAAGACTTAAATGCCTTAAATTGTATTTAACATCCTCGTGATATTCGAAGATAATTTATTATGCCTCAATATAAAATAGCAATAAATTCTCGCAAACGTCTCCTTTCCGTTTAAATGCTCCGAAAATTAAAGAAACTTGCAATAGAAAGGGCTAGAAAGATATTTCAGGCTATTCCAGGGCAACACATGCCACAAGTTTGAAGTTACAGATGAAGGAAGGAGTACATGATTTGCGTTAGATGATACAGTGACACGTGCGCGAACACAACTGATGACACGTTGAAGTAATAAAAAACGGATCTCATTCAACTTGCAGAATCATTGGAAGAAGTACTAACCAACGTGTTGCAGCTCAGAAGAAGTGCTGAAGTCATTGCCGGCAATTCGAAGCAGAGTTGCGAGGTTTACTCCTGCATATTCATTCGGCTGTACTTTAAAACCTTTGCGGTACCAGTGTATTGCATTCTGCAGAGCCTCTTGATCCTCATAACCCGACTCCACAAACTTATCTTTGTTAATCCTCCCGCACAAACAAACGATGTCTGGCACATGGTTCTCTTCATTTTCCAAGGCCTTATTAATGATGTTCAGCGCTTTTTCAATATCCCCTTTGCACTTTCGACGATTCAAAGCGAAGGCATACAGGAATATAATCGCAGGAGTACTGGTGCAGTTCCTATGACTCGGTAAAGCTTTGAGATCTTCCACGAGCTGTACCATAGCTTCGTAATCCTTGGAAGGAAACGATAAATTCAACAATTGAAAAAACAAAAACAATTCTACAATTCTACCTGAATCTCTCGAAATGATATCAACATGTTGAGTACAACATCTCCCGAAAGCAAATCAGGATCATCCAGACGCTTGCGGAGGTTATGAAGTGCCTTTTGGAGGTCTTTGGCATTGTATTTCTCCCTCGTTTGACGTAAATCAGCCAAAAACTTTTCTTTCATGTGAGCTCTGGGGATGGAAACATTTCGATAAACAAACGTCCTGCTCGAAATCAATGAAAAACCCACTTTGACTGCACTTCAACGTCCTGAAGCAAACCGCAAATCTTGCTCGCCAAAGAAAATGGCTTCACTGGAAGAACTTCTTGACTTGCGTTTAGCTCAGTTGCCATGCGCAAAGCCGTGTCCGCAACAGCACACGTGCCTTTTGCTTCATTATACGCGTATGGAATGAATGGATATCTGCCACAAAGTTGCTAAAGAAGAAGATTAGATCTCACATTAAACAATCAAAAATGGCCTGCACCTTGGTTGCATATTCACCTTCAGTGATTCAGTCAACGCAGAATCGGTTTCGTTGTACAAGATAATGTTATGCTTCATCTCAAAACTTTCTCGCACACCTAGATGGTAGAACAGGGTTGACTGTTGCACAGGAATCGACAAGTCAACAATGATGACATCGGAGTTGTAAAACGTATCCAGTACGTTTGTTTCGCCGAAATCCAACTTCTCGAACTGAGAGAAATAATCAGGCATTCCAATGACAGTAGAGACTCAAGGAAGTTGGAAACCCACTAGTATGTGTGTGAAAGCAGCTCCAACAGCATTACAGGCATTCCGAACATCGTCGAGTGCTTTTCGGCGGGCAAGGGCTTTCCCTGGGTTAGCTTGGATGTCCAAAACACATGCAACTTCCATCACAATGCGGTACTGTGCATGTCTGCCCGGGAGTTTCTTCGGAGTACTCTCTACGACACTCGAACCAGGGTATGATTTATCGCTCATCCTGCGGAATGCAATAGAATTCCACAAATTCAGATGAAACTGACACAAAAGCTCCACTCAGAAGTTCAACGGAATCTTTCATGATTGTACACAGACCGAGCAGTCTTGATGAATATGAGACGTCCCCGAAGCAACGCATGACGAAGTTCATTGACGTTACCGAAGAGCAATCCGTACCGTCTCGCACATCAGTGTAGTCATATAACTCAACGACAAGCTTTTCCCCATTAACCGTGCAACACACATAGAGGCCAGCCAACATATCCTAACCTACATTGCAATGTTCAACAGTACCCCAACACGACTTACCTGAGACTGTTGAAAAACGAAATTCCCAGACTGTACAATGAGACGTGACGTCACTTCAATCCGTGGATTTTGACAATGTTTGACGTCTTCCGAGGGTACCTCGGCACGCGGAAAACCGCAGTTTCCAGGCTCAAATTGTAGAGCTTCTCATCAAATGGTATTTACTAATCTTGCAGACCAGGAGCGTGAAAATAACACTGAATATTGCGACACGCGGAAACCCCGGGACTTCAACCTAGTAATCCACCACCGGAGGCTCCCATAACTGGCTTTGAGACGTAACTCCCAGAACTATCGAGAACTCCGATCAACGAATAGGCAACTTTTTCACGATTCATGAGAGAGCACGCGTTTTCACATCGCCTGGGAGTCACACACTCGTACGCCAAGAACTGTGGATCAGCTGAATTGAGTTTCACAGAACGATCAGTCCACGGAACTTACGACCTGCCAAAATTACACTTGTTCTCACACGTGATCTTGGAGGAGGAGTCAACTGCCTTCATAAGAATCAAAAGTAAATGAGAAGGATCGCGGCTAGACGTACGCCAAAACATGATTCGTCCGCGGTTGATAAGAATAGGGCTGAAAGAATAGATGTAGAACAAATATGAAACTGTAAAAATGAATGTTTCTTATGCCATAAAAAACGGGGTTAAAATGATGGATGCAAGATATATACTATATATACTCTAATAGGACAATATGATTTTTATCCCTTTGAAAATAAAGTAAACAACACTGTGTTAACACTGCTTCAACAGTGTTGTAACATATAGTTATCATAAACAACACTGTGTTAACACTGCTTCAACAGTGTTGTAACATAGTTGTCATAAACAACACTGTATTAACAGTCTTAACACTGCTTCAACAGTGGTGTAATAGTGTAAGAATAAAGAAATGTTTTATGAGTTAGGACATAGACACAGTGTATTACTTACAATTTTGATATATTGCAGTGTATTCCCTGAACAAAGTCATATTGTGGTACTGATTATTCTTATATATTGTAAATGTGTATTTCATTATTTTGAATCTTTCCATGGCTTTAAAGGCTTTTGCAACAAGAAAATGTTGGAAAATGTTTGTAAATATCAATTTATGTGTTCCTTTCAATTCAAGAAAACAACTGTGTTAACACTCCTTCAACAGTGGTGTAACATTGTTGTCATAAACAACACTGTGTTAACACTGCTTCAACAGTGGTGTAACATTGTTGTCATGGGATGATATTTGTTGGAGTATTGCAAGTGTATATGTCTACTGCTGTGTGTAAATTCAAATTGTATTTTAATATGGTGTACAAATGCATCAATTATGTAAATTCTCATGCTTTTTAAAAGCATTCACAAGTGCTCTCATGAAGCGCAACATGGTCATGTTACAAAAGTGTTGTAGCATGATGATAACAGTGCTGTAACAGTGGTGCTATGTTATTCCATGCATGATGTGTATTCCGGATGCAAATTCCATTATGTTAATTGTTTAGAAGTTATTTTACAATTACATTTGTATTAATATCAAATTATTAATCATTTATTGAAATTTAATTGCAGGGAAACAATGTTTCATAAAGGGAACCTTTCTTTCATAATCACTTTTTGTTTATTTTTTAATAACTTTACCTTACATAACATGTACATAAAGTGTACAAAATTCAATATGCATAACTTGCACATTTTCAATCATTCTCTCTATCAATACTAGTAATAAGTAAAATTGTTTCAAAACACAATATTTGGAATGAGCTCAGCATAAGCTCTGTGATGTGCAATCTGCACTGCACCGCACAGCTCTGCAGAAAAAACATGGATGCCTCCCTAGCTCATCTGAGTTAGAGGAGCAACCAAAAAACAGTGAACACACCAGTGCACATACATTGTTCTTTATATTTTTGTGAAATTTGTGAAATGTTCATTTTATGATGTTACTTTTTGGAATTAGAACCTTTAATGATGTAGTATCATTTGTGTGTGGCTCTTTTTGTGTTTTATAAGTGAATAATCCATTATTCAACCTCATTCAAAATAATTCAAAATCAGTTTCTGCAAGATTTTAATGGTTGAAACCTTAAAAAATCATTGGCTAGCTCTTAAGAAATTTTGAAACTATTGTATGAGATCATTATATTCTTTTGTGTTATAATCTTCAACCAATTTTTGGTGTTTATTGAAATTTTGGACTGTTACAGCAGATGTTGTGTGGTGTGAACGTTTCTACATAGTTTGACAAAGTTTTTGAAAATTGTGTTTGGCAGATTAGTGAAAAACCTGGTGGAGAATTCCCATGTCAAAGTTCTACAAAGTTTTCGAAAATTTTGTTTGGCAGGTTAGTGAAAAACCTGGTGGAGATTTCCCAGGTCAGCTGTATTTTGGACTTTTTCAGCAGCTGTTGTATGGCCAGTTTGTGAAGTGGAAATTGGGAAAGTGTCTGTAGACAAGTACTGTTGTGTGCTTCTTAGAAGCAGCAGGAGATCCCTCACTCCTTCACTTCTCATCCCTTCTTCAAAGTTGCATCATCATCAAAATGCTGTGCGGTTAGTACTTTTTCCTTACTTTCATGTTGGTAGTGTTAGAATTATTTGCTTCTTTGATTTATTTGATTTCAACACTCATATGTCCATCATACTTCCATGGAAGAGCTAACACCAGTGTTTTTTGGATAACATTAATTGGTATAACATTGGTGACTGCTTAACAGTGTTGGAATATTGTGCTAACAGTGTTGCAACATTGTGCTAACAGTCTTGCAACATTGATACTACTAACATATGCACTTTAACAGTGGATGCGTTAGCAGCATCAATGCTGTAATGTTATTGAGAATGTTTCAACAATGTGTAAACTTGTGTAACAAATATTTTGCCAATATTTGGATAACATTGGTATAACATTGTTGACTGCTTAACAGTGGTGGAACATTGTGCTAACAGTGTTCTAACAGTGTTGCAACATTGATAATACTAATGTATGCACTTTAACAGTGGATGCGTTAGCAGTATCAATGCTGTAATTTTATTGAGAATTTTTCAACAATGTGTAAACGTGTGTAACAAATATTTGGCCAATATTTGGATAACATTGGTATAACATTGGTGACTGCTCAACAGTGTTGCAACATTGATACTACTAATGTATGCACTTCAACAGTGGATGCGTTAGTAGTATCAATGTAATAGTAATTAATAATGTTTCCAACATTCTGTCAACTTATAATCTCCTCGGGCTGATTTATTTCTGATCCACATGAGTGATGTATATGTATGTTTGTCTTCTTGCTTGCTCCACAGGGATATACATTGAATGTTGTATGTCCCACATGTTTTTTTCCTTTTTTTAAGGAATTCTTATACAATAGAGGGGTTTCTTATAATCTCCCCAAGCTAATTAATTTTTGTCCAACATGAGTGTATGTATGTATGTTCTCTTGTTTCACAGGGATTGACATTATTTAATGTTCTATGCCCCACAGGTTTTTTTCCTTTTTTTCAGGAATTCTTATACAATAAAGGGTTTCTTATAATCTCCCCAAGCTAATTAATTTCTGTCCAACATGAGTGTATGTATGTTCTATTGTTTCACAGGGATTGACATTCAATGTTGTATGCCCCCCATGTTCTTTTTTCCAGTAATTCTTTACTGCTTTTAAATATTTACTGTGCATATGATGGAAGCCTTGAACTAAAAGAATGCACTCTCTGTCCTCAGGTGGACCAGGACCTGTCCTCTGCAGTCTGGATATCCAATGAATTATTTGTGTAAAAGTGAATGAATATATGTTACATAAAAACACACTTGTATGCACTTCTAAAAAATGACATGTATATCATACTTTCCTGTACTTTTAATGGCCTGTTTATAGTGTTTGTGTTTACATACATTTTCTTTTCTTTTATTCACAGGGAAAATGATGAATGTTTACAAAGTGAAACCGTGTCCCACTTTTGATCTTTCCCTGTGCAACTTCAATGTTTTTGATCAGTTTGTCAAAGACATTTACTTAAACAGAGGTGGTTGGCAGGCTGGGATGATAAAATTAAGGTGCACACCAGAATTAATTTGCACCTTAGACCCAAAAGGAAAAGGCGCCGTCACATGGTCTACAAAGGATGACACCATCTGGTCTTCCTTATCATCTGGAGTTGTCCGAACAGTTCTTCATCAATCAGTGGAAAAAGTTGATGAACGGGGAGGATTCAGAGTCCATAATGATGTGGATGTCAATAAGGGCAAGGAAGACATGTCTGCCTTGAACTTCTTCAAGAAGTTAAATGCATCTGGACAAATGCACCCTGTTGACAAAGATGGCATTCACGTGAATGGTGACCCTCCCACCTTGCCACCATTTCACCCTGAAGACAAATTGCCACAATTACTTGAAACTGACTGTGGCCTCAAAAGACGACAGCACCTATGGAATAAGTTGAGGAAGCTGAAAGTCAGTGAGAAGACACAACCAGTTCTTTATGTAACTGAGTTGCATCTTGATCCTGATGAGAAGCTTGCATCACGTGAGCTTTGTTGCATGAAGGCTCATGACATGGAGAAAGATGATGTAGAGGTGAATGAAACTTATAGTTAATCAACCTATATATGTATTCCCAAAAGCATTTGTAAACCATTTTTAACATGTGTTGATGTATATACATCAACACCTGTTAAAAATTGTTATATTATATTATACGCTTATATATACTTATATTACTGCACAATTATGATAAATCATAATTGTGCAGTAATATAAGTATATGCAACAATTTTTAACAGGTGTTCATATATAATCATAAATGTGCAGAAGTAATATAAGTGAGATTAGTAATATAAGTATTTCTGAAAACATTATTCCTTGAATGTTGACCACAATTTATTGACTTTAAATTTCTTATAATGCGTACAATGTTTCAGAAACAGCACAAGTATGACCTGTCTTCCCTGGTGGGAAGTGCCCTGGGAATGATGAATACATCATTCAAAACCAGGAAGTTCATGCCTGGAGTCAACTGGCCTTTATTTTTCCTGGGTTCACAAGACAGTGTATTTCCTATGCACTGTGAGGACATGGACCTGATGTCTGTGAACCTTCATTTAGGAGGACATAAGACAGCATGGCAAGTGTGATATCTTATTCTTATGCAATTTTATGTCCATTAACTAATAATTTTTCAAACAAATGTACTGCAGGTACTCAATCCAAGCCAAGGATGTGGCAAAGTTTGAGAATGTCCTGAAGCTGAAGTATGGAAGACAAGATGGAGATGCGTACTGCCCTTCTGTTGCAAGGCATAAGCAGTTTTTTTTGGATGAGAAGTGGCTTGCCTTCTATGGCATAGTTCCTTGTGTTGCTGTGCAAGGACCCTGGGAAATGATAGTGACATTTCCCAAGGGTTATCATCAAGGTTTGAATGAGGGCTTTGCTGTTAATGTTGCAGTGAATTATGCAACTGACCTTTGGGTAGATTTTGGCATGAGGGCCAAATTCTGCACTTGTGGGTGAGTTCAAAGAAGACTTTAGCTTAAACAAATTGTTTCTATACCTTGATTCTTTCCAATTCTTTTCCAGAAATAATGATTTCCGTTTACCTATGGAACCTTTCATCCGGCAGCTAAGTCCACACCAATATGACAGTTGGTTGACAGGAAGTGTGACAAGTCTTCCTCAAATGCCAGGTTCCTGCAGACCTGACCTGATTGGTTGTGAATTGCACCATGAATGTTCAGTACCAACTTTAACTGAACTTCTTGAAAGCAAAATGTAAGCAATGTTTTGTTTATATATGTTTAATTTATAATTAGAAATGTAGTATACATGTGTCTTCTATACTTTATACATGTATATACATATATCCCTTTTTTCTGTACAGACCATGTACACAAGCACAATGGATTAAGGCAGATGCTGAGGACATTCCTGCATTGAAACTGTTGAAGAACCGCATCAAATTCTTGAAGGAGAAGCTGCATGAAGCAGTGGGAACAATGTAAATATTTCTTGGTTAATTTTACTCGTGTTACTGATTCAAATGTTTTACTATAACAGGGAATAAAAGGGAATATACTATAGACATTTAATAACACATTGTATTCTTCCTATTCACAGTGATAAACCAGGCAATCCAGCAGTTCTACAAGATGATGCCATCTTCCCCCTCATTCAAGAAGAATATGAGAGGATGATGTCCCAAAGTGCTGAAGTCTTTGATGACCAAAAAATGACAAAGAGGAAGCGCCAACACTCTAAGATGTCTTCATCATGCAGCATTGATGAAGACATTATTGCTATTCCTAATACAGTGCTAGATTTGCAAGGAGAAGTAACTAAAGTAGAGTTAAGACTTGCTGAAAGAAGAGCTGAAGAATTGCAAAAAAGACTGAAGAATGAAGATGGGGAAATTCAAGTTGTTACATATTACTGATTGCTTTGGATGTCTTGTGTAATATAAGAAAGAATGAGAGTACATGTACACATTATGGGGTTGTATATACATCTTGGTAAAAGTGTTCCCTTCAAATTTGTTTTTCATGCTATCTCAATTTTGATTGCCTCATTTGTTCTTTACTTTATTGTACAAAAGAAAGATCCTCCTGTTTTGTTGCCTGTATGTATTTTCTTTTTTATATACCATTTCTTTTCTTGTTTGTTTCATGCTTTCATTTTTGAAATAAATCATTTACACTCTAGCCATCATGTTTCAAAAATCTTGGAAGTGTGTTCAACATTTTAGATGTCATTGATTTTACTCATTTTTTATTTTCTGTTTGTTGCAGGATACTGTGCTTTATACTGTGCTTTGCCAATTAATTTTTCTTTAAAAACATGGAGCCTGATGTTGAGCAGCAGGCCTGCAAACAACTGTCAATAGAACAAATCAGGGGCCTTAACCCAGATGTGGCCAACATAATGGAATTGACCATCAGTTCCTTCCATTACACTGCTGCTTCCACTGATGTCCTGAAGAACTTCAAATCAAGTGATTTGGAGTCCTGGGAATCTTTGGTGGACTTGCTGGAAATACTTGTGCAAGATTTGCAGTTAACATCCCTGAACAGGGATAGTGACAATTGCTCATCAATTGCAAATGCCATCAAGGAGCATGTCATATTGTTCATGGAAAAAGAAAGTGAGTTGGTTACTCTATTTTTTCTTATACTTTTCATAAGATTGATACATACAATTGTTAGAATACAAATTATGTCAATTAACATTTTATCACACTGTAATAGTACTGTTAACATGTTGTCACCACATAAATGTGTTACCATTTCAAAAAAATTTCAACAGTATATGACATGTTATACTGAAATTCATGCCAGTAACTTTTAATACATTCTCATGCAACCTGCTTTGCAGAATGGCAGCAGTTGACAAAAGGGACACCATTCAAGGTGGAAGAAATTCAAAGTGTGGGTGCAGCTGACAATGAAGATGGGGCAGCTGATACTGAACAGAGCCCACTACAGATTCCTGAGGAAGCAGTTTCAGGATACATCCCTGCTGATGAAGACAATGTTGACTACATAGTGGTTGACAATGGAATTCAGGAGACATCTGATCACACATTGGGGAGAGAATCCTCAGGAAGCCCTGATCTTTTTGAAGTGGAGAATTTACAAAATTCCTGGTAATTAATAAAAAAGAATCCTCATTTCCCTATAACATAAAATTAACCTTTACTTTTTTCTTCAAAATTGCAGATCCCATGCCTGTTTCACACTTGTGTGCAGAATGTGATGATAAAGGGATGAAAGTCATGCAATTTATTCATGACAATTGTTCCTCGGATTTCAGCTTGATGCATCAAGGTTTCCTATACTTGATGGCCAAACCTGGAATGCATGCTGAGGAAACATGCAAGCAATGTGATGTGTACTGCAACCTTGAGCAGTTCATCATTCAGAATTTTTCTTATGATCAATAACTTGTGGCTAGAATTTCCTTAGAGGTGAATATAAAAAGTTACTGGTAACATATTATCACAGTATTCATCATTATTATTCTATTCTACAGAGTGCTCAGAGCAAGGTCCAGCAGGAAGTGATTCCTCATTCTGCAACCTCACCAAATGCAGGAGGTTCAAAGTCCAACAAGAGGAAATTTGTAAGAATTTTCATTATTTATTTCAAGCATTAAGAATATATCTAAATAAATGAGTGTTTCATGTATTATGTTAAAGGAGGAGGACAAGGACAAGGAGGAAACAGCACAAAATAAGAAAAACAAGATCCTGTCTATGAAGGACCAATTGAAGATGAGGTGGCAATGCTGTATGACAGATTTGCCAAGAAAGATCCTCAAGGTATAAAGCATTTCATTTGAATGTTCATATGTCTGTCAATGCAAACATTTGTTACAAGTTTTCCTTTTCATTACAGGGCATGGCTTGGTAACAATGCCACTTAAGTGTTTCCTGGACATGTCTGAAAAAGCAGTAGTCTACTTTGCAAGGTTTGTGATGTGGGCCTTCAGTGGACACACTCAGGTCTACAAAGAATTGCTGAATAAGACTCCAGACTACAATGGTTAGTAACATAAGCAATAAGCAATGTGCACACCTTTACTTTGAACTATTATTTTCTTCTGTGCTGTTCACAGGAAACAATAACAATTGCAGGACACAGGCTTGTTCTTTCTTGTTTGATGAAGGGTTCATAAAATTGCACTTCCAAAAGTCTGTCATCAACACTCAACTGGATTGGAAGGTCCCAAAGCACTGTGTTCCAGGTGCACTGTCTTTTGATGCACTGGAATTTCCAAATTTATACACTGGGAATTCTTTGGAAGGCATCTAGGAAGAAGAAAAAGTCAACATTGCCTTAGGGGAGGCAAGTGAAGGACAATATGCATAAAACACCTTGTTATTATGTGATTTTTTTGACTGCAGGACAAGGAACTTGTTCCCTGTGTGCTGCTTGGGAAGAAGGTTTCAAGCCACAACCACCTCATTGGACCTTTCATGAGGTGTGATGATCTGCTGCTGTTGATATCCAGGATTTGGACTTTTGCAAGATGTGTTCTGGAGAACCACAGTGTTTACTTGGAGAAGAAGGGACAATCCAAGAAACTTAACAGACAGCAGGTGTGTGACGTTATAATTATTTGAATGACATATATGCATTTCTTTGTACACTTTTACCCAACTGCAAAACCACTGTTGTAGCAATGTTATTGAATATAATGCAAGTTTTTGTTTCCTAATTTCTCCAGGAACCAAAAGGAAAGGGGATCATCTACAATGTCCTTCTTCAGGCATTGTACCCCAGTGAAGCTGCTGGCTGAATTTTTTGTGCTGTTGGGAGGATTTCAACTGATTCCACCTCAGAATTCATCACATTTTGTGATGATATAATTTTTGGGGATAAGAATGCATCACGTGCAGCAAGAAAAGGTAAAAAGATCACTAGCATATTTATATATGACAAATTAAATATTATTTTGGACCTCTCTTATGCAGATACTTTTTTCCTGAAACTACTGACAAAAGTAATGTGGCAATAAGCAGAAAGCCACACTGGAATGATAGGGAAAAGTCTGAAAATGCACATTGCTGAGGCTGCTGCTTTTGGTTCTCTATTTAACAGAAGTGGACAAGAAGTCCAACAGGATGTCAGACGTTGGGTAAATTACAAACTTTTCAGGATTCATAGAAGCATATATTTTTAAAATGTTTTTCTTGGTATAATTATTGCAGATACATATGAAACTTGGCATATGAAACTCATGTGAAGACATTGCTTGGACACTTCTTCAATGAAAGGAAATGGATTCATCCAACCTATGCTCAGAGTTTTGGTGACAACTGGCTGAATATGGTGTACCTGTGCAGGAGTGACCTATGGCCATGGATATTCCCCAAGAAGAGGGGTACATATGAAGGAGTAGCAGCTGTTGACTACAAGGAAAGTAAGCAGCTGAAGGAGCTGTACCTGAATAAGAAAAACAAAGTGGTAAAGAAGAAAAGGAAGAATTAAGAATGTAATTGTTTTTTACAAGTTTCATATGTTTCACTTTTTTGTTTCGTGAAATATGGAGCATATGTTTGAATGTTTATATGTGTACATGTATATACTTTTTTTCTGATGATGATCAATTTGAAGTGCCTTTTTTCTCTGCTGTTGCAATGAAGTTGAAGTGCCTTTTTTCTCTGCTGCTGCAATGAAGTTGAAGTGCCTTTTTTTTTAGAATGAAATGTTTCTTTGTTCAAATCAGTACTCCATTGCATTCCTTGTTTTATAAGGTGTTTATTTGAAGGATGAACTTTTCAACAGTGAATTTTTTTTACTTCACAGATTCATTCATTATCATGATTGACTTTGATCAAATACTAAACCTTGATGATTATTGGCCATTCATCAAGGTGTTCAGATGTGAAGTTTGTGCAGGACATGAAGCTGAAGTACTGACTCATAGGTTGGTTTTGCAGTGAAAAAGAAGGTGCAGGACAGAATTTTGGAAATCATAGAAATCAAGAATGTTGACATGAGAACTGCCATTCACTTGCATAAACATGTGCCTTCATGCCACTTGCAAGCACTGGGTATTTGGGGTTTGATGCAAAAGAAATTGCGCTATGCTCATGTTAAGACTGCATCAAAACGGCCACCAAGTGCTCTATAACAGGTTAATAACAACTCTGATTCATCTGGAATGCTGGAGACCACTTGTGGCAATGATTGTGGTGATAATGTCCACATGGAACCTGATGAGGATGATAGTGGATGCAATATACTAAAAACATGCTGGATTTCAAAATTGAGAACTTGTCCAAAATGAAAGACATTCCTCCATTCAGGCCCACTTATTCAGGGCATTTTGCATTGCTAATTCCATTTGGGATTTTTGTTTCATAACATTGGAATAACAGCATTATAACATTGTATTTGAATGTTACACTGTCAGTTGTATGTTACAATATTAGAGAATTGCAAAAATTACACACACAAAAATTGAGGGGATCTGGTGTTGAACCAAAATTAGATCAGATGGTCCTTTTAAAGAAACCAACTTTTAAAGGAGATACTGCTTACAATAGACTTAAGTGGAAATTAGCTCACATTGTTAAATTGCACCACAGCAATAGGGATGACATTGTGCAATCTGTGGATATTGAGATGGCAAGGCCTGGAGTAAAATTAAAACAACAATTTTACCCAATCAAAGTGTTCAGATTTGATCCCTCTTGAGGCAGACTTGGAGGAGAAGGGAAAAGTCTTTGTGCAGAATTTAGCCCAATTTTACAAAGAAAAGCCAAAGGTCTGTACAAAGACTGAGAAGCTTCAGTCATTTTATTGTCGTATTAGCATATAAAATTACAAAGCTCTTTACAAAAAATATATGCACATGAAATACAAACAAATAATACACAATCAAGAAAAATGCAAATTAGTCTGCGCAACATAGATTGGTCACGTCACTATAGACACTTCAGCAACCACCCACAAGCCAGAAACCATTCCCTGACTTTGTGATGATAATACGTTGAGTCAGGGAAGAGCCCCTACCCCTGCAAACGGGGGCTGATGACGAGACATCCTTTGGCAATCTGGCAGGGATCCAAGTTAAGGAATTCCACCAAGAATACCTCCATGAAGTTCCTCTCCTTCAGGGAACTCTCCATTCTGAAAATACACAAAAATAAAATAGGTATCAGAAGACAATTCCATTTCAATATTTTTTGTGAAACCTATGCCTTGAAGGGATCTCCTCCTGCCCCCTTGACAGTGGGGTTAACATGGAAGGGGCCATTACTCCTATGGCAAGGATTCATTGATTCTTCCCCAAAATGAGAATGAGGAAGGCCCAGGGGGATCCCCGGAGCTGCAGTCCCATTTGGCAACCAAAATGGGCAAGAGCCAGGGCAGGGGTAGGCACCCCAGGTTAAACAGGAGCAGCCACTCCACTCCAAACCAAAACTTATCCCTGCAGCATGAAGCTGAGCAAAAAGAAGGAAGGCCCAAGAGCAGATGTGGCCAAAGGCAGAAAGCATCTTCTCAAACCAGTCAAATGAGGAGAGAGGCTTAATTGGCATTGGGACTGCCCACCATCCTGGGCATCCATCGTTGCCTTGAACTTGTCCAATCTTTGATCAAAGCCCATTGTATAAGGCTTGTTGAAAAACGTGGGCGGCATTCTCCCTTGATTTTGGAGTAAAATACCTCCACCCTTGATGCTGAAGGGGAATCAGGGGGATTCTTTGATTGTCCAAATCAAAAGATTTGGTCAAGTACGTTGTCCTCCCTGGAGGCAGGTATGGAGGAGCTGAAGCCCCCAAAGCAAAAACCTTTGCCTCAAAACCATGAGACAGGTGGGAATAATACCCATATAGGGCAGTCAGAAAATACCCAAAGTTGGGATAACAACTTGGGGCTTCAGGACTGGACAGATTTTTAAATCATTCATACCCACTCTGACAAAGATGTGGGTAAACTTAAACTCTTCACGAAAATCTAAATCCTGATAAACTTGGGCCTTCATCTCCTCTGGGGTAACAACCTGATCCCCTCCAACAAGAGTGGCCCATCCACTCAAGGAATACTAGAAAAGAAAAGGGGGGAGAGAAAGAAAAAGAAAAACTGATAAAGAAAAATACTTGGTAAAGACATTTTTTTCCTCTCCTCTCACCTGAAAGATCTTGACAGGATGCCCTTTGAAAATATGCTCAAAGTCACAAACAGCCAGGTTTACAGGGCAATTGGCCTGCAAGGTATTGCAAAAGGTATGGCAACCCTTTGCTAGCCTCCAGGGAATTGTCAGCAACATCCCCAATATCAGGATATGGGGATACAATTCATTGTTTTTTAGAGCCAACCCCTGGTGGGGATACTCAGGACACCCATACTTGTAGTCCTGGACAGCAGTCAGGAACGGGCAAAGCCAATGAGGACAATTTTAAGACCTTTTCCAGAGCCAAACCAAGCCTTTTAAATGCATTCTGCTTGAACACGTAAGGCTGCTCCGGCTTGAACAACGAGTATTTAAAGGGATGATTTGCGCTCCCTGCAAATAAAAAATTGAAGTAATGAGAAACGCCTATAAAAACCCATTTAAAAGTTAACATACATGGGTTCAGGATTTTGGCAATGTCTGGATCCAAATCCTCATTGATGTCCTCCACCGCCAAATCAATGACGGGAAGATCGGCCGGTGTCAGAACCGCCCCCAATGTACAGGCACGACTTTTTGGAGCAAAGGGGTTGGGATCCCCACTCAACTCTTTGTCCCTGCCCTGCTTTGATGGGGCCTGGGGGACCTTTACGGCCAACAGCCACTGCACCAGGCTCTCCTTGTTTTTTGCCTGGAGGCAAAAATAATCTTTTCCCTTTTTGACCCAATCGCCCAGAAGGGCTGCCGTGGATCCTGAGAAGATCCTTGTCTCCCCCACCAGCCAGATCTTAACGGTACTGAAACTCCCCTCTGAAGAGCAAGGAGGGGGGAAAAATACAGATGAAATGAAGTAAAAAGAAGGACTTATTTATTGTTGTCCAATTACCTTTCAAAGTTTTGGTGTACCCTACACCATCAGCCAAGAAGATTTCCGGCATTCAGGAAACAGCTCCCTGGAACAGACCCGCATAATAAATAAAAATACGCCTCATGCTAGACTCAGCTTGGGCAATGACCTCTCACTCTTGCCAACCCAGCTAGGAGACCACCGACTTTTGGGCCTCAAGCCGACGCTGCTGTTCTTGGAGTTTGGCGCTTTCCTGCGCCATCCAATGGAGCTGGGTTTTCTGTGACGCAAGCTGCTCTGCAGCTAGTTGGGTCTCCACCTTAATTTGCTCCAACTCAGCCCTCAAGCCGTCACAGCTGAGGGTAGCGCTTTGCTCCCATGAGATGAATGGCAAGAGATCCCAAAGCCAATCCAATTTATTTTCTTATTTGGTGACAATGCTATACAGGGACTGTAAATCAAGAATCCTTGGGGCATATTCTTTTTACTTGTAAAAACCACTTTTTTTTAGAAAAGACTAGCATCTCTGCTTTTTGGAGTAAGTAAATTTCTCATCTAGGATAATTTCCTTAGATAAAATTTGTACAGCGTTCACTGAAGAACCTGGAGTTCTCCCAAGAATCTAAACTTACTGCGTCCTACCCACTGAGCAAAACTGTTGGACTTGCTAGAAACATACCTGAAAACCACATTGGACATTGTTACAGAATTACTCACCATTTCGGCTTCGGATTCGTCGGTCATGTTGCTCTTGAGTGCAAATTCAGAAACTTGGATGGCGTGGCAATTTTTGTTACTTTTGATTTCCATCCGGTCAAGGAAATCTTGTGCATGACGCGGTTCAACTTCCACGGGACTCAAAAGATGTCGGAGGTTTTCGTTTTGCGTTGGATCCGGTTTGAGATAAAAAACATTGAATTGCACCATCAATTTGTCTAGTCATTATATAGCGTCGTTTCCATGGGGATGAGCAATGAGTAACGCATATAACAATTTAACGCGCAATAAATTGAGGTTACTTGATGAAATTTCACTGCACATGTCTTTTTCTAAAGAAAAAAAGCATCTTTGTTGATGGAGACCAATGTTTATCATCGGAAGGTTTTGGTCACCCAGGAAAAATTTCAAGTATGCGTCAGGTTCAAAAATGCTCCAACGTTTCAGGTTTCCAAAATAAATCGGACTTAGTTTCCTGTTTTCCTTCGAAGAAAAACCCTCTTCAACTGGGATTTACATTTCATTTATTTACAGAATATGTTTGGGACCTTTTTCCCCCCAAGAAAAACTCCTTTTCATCACAGGGAAACAAACGTTTTTAATGCGTATTGAAAATTTCTCAAATGTCAGGACAGGGCTTTGAGCTTGTGTCCATAAGTAAAATTTTCAACATGTTTAAGCCTCCATATATAAGCTGAGGCCCACTGTATATGAACATTGCAAAAACTAAATTTATTGTGCATGATACACATCAAAGCAAATAAATCTGGGGGAAAATGGCACCAAAACAATAGGTTCTAACAATTTTATGTTTCAGGATATTTCATACATTATTGTTTGTAGTATTCCGGCCGAAAAATTTAATTTTTTTAGGCTTTTTAAAAATCAACTGCATCAGAGAAGTTAACTTCTAAACTTGAGCTTCATAGATGGAATTTTCCCGTTCTTAAACTCCTGGACGATTGTGCGAGGTCTTTCGCAGGACGAAATCTGTAGAAATCATTGACAATCACCTGAAAAAGAGGTGACATTGATCATTAAAGAAAAAAAATACAACGCGAAAAATATATCCGACTTACGTCCCCAGCCAATGCATTCGCCCAAAGCCGTAAGTTCCTTCTCCAGATAATTTTCTAGAAGAGAAAAGTATGCCCTCAGGGGCTTTGCAGTCATGCTTTTTTGTCCGATAATTATTTCCATCACGTCTGGCCAGGGTAAGGAAGAACCTTGTCGAAGACCCTCCCTATTTATAGATAAGGACAGATTTGGAAGATTTAAAAGACTGTGTTTACTCAAATATCACTTGCACCTTTTTTCCTCCAAATTTATACTCAGAGTGGGACGCGCTTCATACACGAGCATGAAATGATTTCTGGCAATTTTGTACAATGTTTTTTTTTAAATCTGTCATGTTCTTCACATTTAGAAAATCTGACATGAATGATGTTTGAGACTAGATACAAGAGAAAAATATATACACGTGTGTGTGTGAACTCTCTCTCTCTCTCAACTGTCTACAACAAATCTTGTCTACAACGATTTTTCCTGTACAGTATAACGAATTTATTTCTAGTATCACAGGATTTTCTCCCCATTTTATAAGGGTTCCCTACAGCAAAATCCTCTTCAGAGCAAATTTTTTTGAGTCACTTACATTTCGTTGTAGAGAGAGACCTGTCCTTAGACTCAAACCAAACTGATGGAAAATGAAATAAACTGGGATATGGAATTAGCTGCAAAATTAAATGCGAAGCAAAACCCAATAAAGCGTGATTGATTTCAAGTTGCATTCCGCTTTTTTTATTTTTTGAATATTAAAAAAAATGATGTATATGCTTTTGTCACTGGTTTGCGCGTCTTACGCAGGGTTTTTCTTTCGAGGAATTGGCCCAAAATCAGGGTGCAAGTATTACATACAACGCCTCATATGGCAGTTGAGTAAATATGTTCTGAACATTCTTTTTGAAGTGAGTTCTTTCAAAAAGACATGTTTTTGTCTGTTATTCTCTCTGACCTGAAAACGTCTCCGGCGTCGAGGTTCTGGTAGAAATCGCAACGATGCAGGGGCTTCTTCGGATTGTTTGGTTCGTATTCTTTTGCAACTTTGCAAAGGGCCTCGTAGAATTGAAACTGAATTATCGTGCTAACGAAATACCTTCCCGAAGAAATTCAAGAGACACTGGTAATATTCATTCTGAATATTGTACTTCACCAGCATACGCATCGAATTCCTTGAACTTACTTCACATACTGACTTCCGGAAGCTACGTGGTATTTTGCNACCTGGGTCAAAATCCTCTTCCGTCCTCGTCACTGGGGCTTTCAAGCCTTGAATTTCTTCTCTAAGCTTCCACCAGTGGGCGTTCATTTGATCCAGGGGAGCAATGCCCTTGAAAAGATCCCTAAAATTTGGAAACAAAGTTTATTCCTGTGTTCATTTGCATCAAAATCAGATGAGCATTCATCATAAGTCGATGCCAGGAGTTCTGAGACAGCTATACTTGCCTTAAAGATTTTTCAAGCTCAAAGCAATGCACATTTGAAGAAAAATTTGATGTACAGTAGAACCTTGTTGCAAAAAATTTCATTATTACAAATTGATGTTTGCAACAACTTTTTTTGCCCCTCTGTCCAATAGCCTTCATTTTATTTTAATTTCATTCTAACCAATTGTTTGCTTATAGCAAAGCTTTTCAAAGCTCCCAGATGCTTTGTTGTAAAAAGATTCTGCTGTATTTTGACAGCACAAGACGTTTTATGATAGATGACAATGTACAACCAAAATACTTTTATTTTGTTGCAAGATAGGGATTTCAATTTTATTTCATTGAGAGTTTAAATTTGTACAAACGCGGCACAAATCATAAATTTCAGAAGGGAATTTTATCAGTGGACAATCTTGGGTGGTTTTTCAGTTTATTCAGCTGATCCAGTTTATTTTAAGCTGAAAAAGCTACATGCTGCAAGCCCAGAAAGGGCTAGAAGATTCTCAAATTATTTCAAGTGTTTAAACCTAAAAAACTCAAATCTATTAGTTTGCTGTTTTTTTACTTGTTTACAGGAAAGAGAGGATAAAGATGCTGGTTTCTGGTACAAGGTTTGCTCACCCCTGGAAACAGGGGGACCTGGTTTTGTGTTGCAAGGCTTTGGTTTTTCCCAATGATTTTAGTTTTTGGTGTTGAGTACACAAAGGATGATTTTTGTTCCTCAAAGCATCAGAAAATTTCAAGTTACAGCATTGGAAGGTTCCCCCACCCATTCTGGAATGCTCAGAATTTGGTTTTTTAATGAAGAAGTTGTGAGCAGAGTCTGGCCTGATATTTCTTAAAATGTCTGGCTTTCTCCACTGCCAGCTTTTCATCAAAAGTGCAGCAGGAAAATCAAACTACATACAAACATTGCTTGCTTTCTTCTCATATTTAATTAATCTTCATTTGTTACAGCCCCACCAGAACAAGTTCTCATATGTAAAGCAGTTCACAACTGAAGGATTGAAATTTAAAAAAGATGATTCTTTCAACTTAACAAAACTTGAGCTCCAAAATCTTAGAAAACCTGGATACAGCATTTGCTTATTTATGATATCTCCTGAAAAAATCTTTCCAAAATTTTCAATCAACTAAAAAGTATATGGGAACAGGCTGAACACATTTTCTCCAATTTGTCATCAGTAATTGCTTTGTGCTATGATTTTTTGGCATTCATAGGAAAATTGATGACAATTCATTATTCATGCATGCATGTGCACAAATGCATATTGTGATGTAATTTCTTTGAGTGCCCTGTTATCCTAGAAAGGGTAAACCCCTGTTTTGCCTCACTCACGAGAAAGCACACTTCATGCTGTCTCTTGAATCAATATAGCAAAATCAACTGTCTTCCATTACCCACTGTTTTTCCCTTTTCTAAAAGAGAGAAGATTTTTCCATAGAAAGAAAAAATTGAAAGATCATCATTCTCCAAGAAATGAAATTTCTGAAAGTGAGATATATGCACATAGAGTAGATGATTCTAGAGTACTAGAGTAGTAATCTGTTTCATTCACCCTTGTGCTGAAAAGTATCTGATGGAGTTTTCACCCTTCCTTTGATTGACACTCCCTGCACAGGAAATGTTGAACGAAAATTTAGTCTTCCCTCTTTTCTGGAGACAGAGTAATGTTTGTTTCCACCTCTTTTTGGTTATGTGTGAATCATCAATGCTTTAACCTGGAAAACTGCCAGGTCATGCAAGTATGAACTTGCATGGATAATATCATTTGAACCCCTCTGGTTCTTGCATATAAGCAGAACTCTGGCAAAGTCATATTCAGTATCATTCTCATGCCAGAGTCTGCCCAAGTAACTGCAAGCTGGTTTAACCTGGAGTTATGAAAGAGAAGTGTATTCTGGTATCAGAAAGAGTTCCCAACATTGTGATACTTGAAGATTTATATTGTTTAGTGTTCTGTTGTGTTGTGTTCAATGTTGTATTGGTACATCCCAATGTATGTTGTGTAAATAAAGGTACTTCACAAACACATGGAATTTTGATTTTTTTAAATCATCAAATATTCAAAGCTGTCAAAGTCGTATCATTTCTGCAGGATAAATACATTGGTTGATGTATCACCAGAGCACCTTTTTTTTCTTATGCCCAGCATTCCATCACAGTGACAGAAATGAGTTTTAAAAAGATTTGGGACACTTGATATTCAGAGAAAAGACTCTTTTCAAAATCTTAGAGGCTCAAGATAATCTGTCAATCTTATATGATTTCTCATGAAAGATTCTCTCCAAATGGTTCAATCAACTAAACCTTATCTGATGAGAGCAGGTTTATTGAACACCTTGTGCTTTAATTGGGGTTTAGTAATTGCTTTATGCTGCTATTCCTATTATTGATATTTGTTTTTGTGAACAGGGAGGGAAAGAAAGTGTACATATTTATATCAGTTGCGCAGTTGCACTTTTTGGATGTATTTTCTTTTCTTTTGATACCATGTACATCTCGTTTCTCTATTTTCCATTCTGATGGGAAGAATGTGTTTTGATGAATGTTGGTGGAGAGGGGAGGGGGTTTGCATGTGGGGAAATTGTTTTGAACCTTGTGAATGCTGAAAAGTGGAAAATGAAGCTTGCTTTTCAATTCAATTCAATTCAATTAAGGTACTTAGAGCCACACAATCCACTCAGTTCTCTCTAAAGCAGTTGTATTTCTTCAGGGTTTTCAGGACAGCTTCTCTAGCAGAGAGGACAACAAAATTGGTGCAGTTGGATATTTTTGACATTTCTTTTCATGTGGGGGGGGGGGGGTGAATCACCCATAATAAACTGACTCAAGGTTTTTGAAGAAAAGATAAATTCAGCAGAAAGAAAAAGTGTCAAATGTTGATGTTAAAGCCCTCACTCCATGTGATTTTGTGCAAATTTGGAAACAGTCAAAATAAAAAACACTGCTCAAATATACTCCTGAAGGAATTGACCAGCAAAGAAGAATTGCCTCAGTTCCTGCAGCAACCAACAGCAGACTCTAGAAATTTCCCAAGGAGTTTTGATGTTGAGTGAGTACAAGATTTAAGAATATTTCTGGGAAATATCCTATCAAGAATTTACCTCAAAAGACTTTGAAATTTTTAGTAAATTGCAAGAAAATGAGGAAGTTGGAGGTTTCTATCTCTATGAATTGGTTTTTGCTTGAGCTGGGCTAAAAAGCAAGAGAAAGTTGAGAAGGTTGTCTATTTTCCTGGTGTCTTCCTGTTTGAGGTTGCTTGTTAAGTCTGAGAAAAGCAAAGTGTCTGCTAATCCTGAAGAGAATTAAAAGCTAAGAGTCGACTGATATCATGGCAAAAATATATCAGCTTTTCCTGTTGAGCCTGATTTTCAAGAAGAGAGGAGGTTGAAGTATTAGTCTGGGGAAAATAATTGAAAGCAATTGCAAGAGTTTGGATTGGAGGTTGAGATATTAGCCTGGAAAATAGATGAAGGTTGAAAGAAAGCTTGTAAAACTATCTGCAAATGCAGAGGTTGAGATATAAGAGCCTGGTTGAAATAGCTGGATGAATTTGAGGTTGAGCATACTCCTGGGAAAAATAGCTGTTGTTTGAAAAAAGAAACTGCAAAAGGAAATTCCTTGCTTGAGATAACCAAGAAGGGGTAAATTGCATAGGGTGCCTAAAATATTTTCAAAGCACATCCAAACTTGGTATAAGGGCCAATCAAGCCCCTGATCAAGAGGTTTGGAGATAAACAGGATTGAAGCTAAGGAGGTTTGGAGCTGAAGAGGTTTGGAGCTGAAGAGGTTTGAATACAATCAGAAATACCTGCTCTATAGAAAGGCTTGCCAACCCTCCATATCTTTTGGAATTGGAAACTTCTTTATGGCCTCAAATTTAACTGGGTTAACTGGATCTTTTTGTTGATGAATCCAGCTTTTTTTGTTCTCAGAAACAAAATAATGGCAGGAATTTTTGAAAGGTGATATTCTTGGTGATAAACAACCATGTGATCACTGATCTTCACCAGTAGCCAAGAATGAGTCAGATTATTGAGGAATTATGAAGTTCAAAGTAATTTATATCTTCAGTTCACTTCAGTTCTTACAATATCAAAATAGAAGGGCAGAAGAGAGGGATAAAACTACACTTTCCATGCCCATGTGCTATTACAAATTCATTTCTTTGCACATGGGATTGAAAAAATACCCCTTAATCTTTTACCAAATGATACATTCAGTTTTGGGTGGATGTCTTGCTACTTAAGTGTTTTTATACATTGATGATATTTTTGTAGATTCACATGATGCAGAAACTCATTTAAAGTGTCATGAACATATTTTCTCTTGGTCTAGACAAGGCAGGAGTAGAAGTAAAATTTTCAAAACATCAATTGTTAAATGCTCAAATATAGCATTTTGTATTTTTCATAATCAACAAAAAGATCCAGTTAACCCAGTTAAATTTGAGGCCATAAAGAAGTTTCCAATTCCAAAAGATATGGAGGGTTGGCAAGCCTTTCTATAGAGCAGGTATTTCTGATTGTATTTATACAGAATTTTGACTATATTTTGCCATCTTTTTGCTAACATTCCTGTGTCACAGATGGTTTCTGATGTTGATCTTCCTGCTGTTCATGAGATTTAGCAGAAAAACGCATCTTTATCTAATTGTATAACTTATAGGGTGTTTTGATGTTGATTTCATTATACAAGCTAATTAAATTTGAGCAATTTGTCTTCCCCTCACCTCCCACTCCCCCCCCCCCCCAAACAGAAGTTGTGGAATTACTCAGTTGTCTGCTCATCTTGTTTGTCATTATCCATAATCAGCAAAACAAATAGTACAGTTGAACCTCTCCAAGTCAAACTTCTAGGGACTAGGAAAAAAATTTGACTTTGGGAGGTTTTGACAGAGAGGTTATGATTTTTTGAGATTTTGAGTAAAGGAAACAAACAATTTTCTTGTGAGGAAAGGTAAAAATATTGTGGCAAACTGTAGATGAGAATATTCTGGGCTGAAACTTATTTTGTAATAAGTTTATAGCTTCCTGAATTTGGATGCAGGGGTCCATTTGTTAAATTAGTCTTTCACTTCAATTCAAGATGCCCAAAATCATTCAAATTATTGATTTTCTCTTTCATATTTCAAGGAAATAATAATCTAAAGGGCTAAGAAAATTAGACTTTCAGAGGTTTGATAAAAAAAGTTTGAGTTAGGGAGGTTTTCAATGCATTGTTTCTAAGGGAATCCAGACAGGGACTCGGAAAAAATTCAAGTGATGGAGGTATTTGACTTTGGGAGTTTTTACTTAGCAAGGTTCGACTGTAGTTAGTTTCCAAACATTTTGACATTTTATTTATTTCAAAACTTTGAAGCATTAATTTTACTCAATAGGATAATGGGCCATTTTGACTTAGTAATTTTCCATTTCCTTCATTGTCCTCTGAAAATACTGGGGCAATTATTTCTTTTAGTACAATATATAAGGAAAAATATTTTATGATTGGCACTTATTTTATTAGTTCATAAACACATGCAGCATTGGGTGCTTGATTTTTGGATCTTGATTATAGTTTATAAATTTTCCTGATGTTAATGGATTAGGCAAATGATTCAATTGCAGCAAGTGGTATCCAACTTTTTTCTTCTGTGAATTTTTGGATAGACCTTTGGTAAATTCTTTACATCAGGTTGGTTGTTCAATGGGAAGCAGTTTTGGGGAACAAGAACTTGGGCCCAGGGATGTCAAGTTCCAGGACCTGGATTCTGGTTCCTTTTTCCTTTGTGCATCCATTCCCTGGATGCACAACTTCTTTGATGCACATTTATCCAGCCAATCACAGGCAAAGAAAAATGTCCAATGCTTTGGTCAGGTCAGCTGACAGAAGCATTGTGGTAAATTTTATAAAAACCCAGCACTCTTCCACTCCCAATAATCAGTCCTTAAAATTAGCTCTTACAGTAAACTTCCCTATAACAATTCCAACCCCAATTCTTCTGATTGAATTGTTGCATTGCATTATTGCACCCTGAATTTGTATGCACAAATGTATTGTTTTTATTGGACATGTTTTGCACTACTGCATTTATTGTGATGCATTATTTTTGTATTGTGTTTGATTTTGATTTATTGTGGACTGTGATTAAACCAGACAAAACTAGGGATATGTAATTAAGGTACCCCCTTAATTACATATTCCCAGCTGCAAACCGGCTGATTGCCCTGCCTTGTTATTTCCCACCTTTTCTTCCAGCACTGCACTATGGTTCAATTCTTTATGTTGGGTGGATTAATTCCTCAACAAGCAGTAAGCCATGTTCAACATCTTAATCAATAATTATTTATGTTAAATTGTTATTCAGGGCTAGCAGGAACATTGCAATGGCTATGATTCTCCAGCCCATTATGGCATGAAAGCTCCAAGCTTTTGAAATTGAGAGTCAGATATTTTGTGAACTTGAGTGTATTTCCCCTAAAAATTCAAGATTTTTTTGTCCAAAACTAATGAGACAAATAAAGAGACTGTGCTGATTGGACACCATTGTACTTTAAGTTGCTTATATTAGTTATGGATGAGGGTCAGATATTTAAACCATTTTCTGCAACTTCTGAAGGAAATGCAAAAGTTACTCCGTGAGAGTATCTCAAAGTATTATTTATTTATCCTTCACACAATAGATACAATACAATTGTTGAGGAATGAAGTAAGGTCAACAAGGTGTCTGGTCAGAGTCTAGGTGCGGTAAACTGAACTCAACATAAAATTCACCTGTAAATATAGCCTTGGTTGGCCAAGGTCAAGAAACACTCATAGGAACCAATTTGGATTGAGGGCATCATACTTTGTTTCTTTAAAAAGAAGGAAGTGTGAGCACAGGTGGAACAAATTCAGCAAACAATGGAATTGTGAAGTAGAATTGCTAGCACACCAGGTGCAGCCAAGCATAGCAGAAACACATTAGCTTAAAAGGGCTATACAGAAAGTGTTTGTATATTGTAGTTGGTAATGACTAAAATTTCCTCTTGGTAGAATTATGCTTTACTTTTCATGCAAAACTAACCACTCCCTTGGCCAAGGAACCATTAGCCTGGGGATGTTACAAAGTACCAAACCAAATTCTCTCCACTGTGGATACTGCCCAGTATTTAGACCTCATAGCAGAATCCCTTGGCCTTCAGAATTTTAGCATGCAATAACCAGATATTCCTGGATCCCTCCTCTATTCATTGAGTAGCTGGAAACTCTTTTGTTTGGGATCAAATCAAAGAAGGTCTCTTCCCCCCAAAAATGCCTGCAAGAAAAATTTTATGGTCCTTCCTTGTGTTCAAACAATTTGACTTGGGGAGGTTTCCCATTGAACTGTTTCAAGTTAAAGAGTTTCTTGGAAACTTATTTCCTATTGAATTTGGAAGGGGACTGTGGAAAGATTTGAATTAGGGAGGTTTGACTTATCACAGTTGGACTGTACTTGGAGACACACACTCAACTCAGTTCTCTCTAGAGCAGTTATATTTCTGTAGAGTTTCCAGAAGAGCTTCTTTAGCAAAGAGGACAACAGACCATATCAAAAAATTATATTTTCATATCTATGCTGGAATGTGTCAAATGGATATTTGGGGAGGGGGTTTCTTTGAACCTTGTGAATGCTGACAAGCAGCAAATAAAGCTTGGGTGCTCAATCAATGAATCCACAAAACCATGAAGATTCAGTCATTTACATGCTGCCAACGATGAAATCTCACCATCTCCATTTGTCAACAATATATCCAAAAGGAAGAAAGGCAATCTTGTCCAGAGCAACTTTCATCAAGTAGTTTATGTCCAACTCGTCTTCCTTAGATAGAAGAAGGCGTTTGTGAGCTTCTGTCAATAAACCGACTTTTTTCAAGTGCTTCATTGTTGACACAGACAGCGACAATGTATCCCCGACTGCTTCGTGAAAACCTGGTCATTCGGGCATTTTTAATCACAAAATGTAATCAGGTTTTGCAACAAAAATAATGCTCTGTTGCTGTCTTCAGTACTCACCAGGATTTGCACCCCCACGAAATTGGCGCGGCTGGTGTCGGTATTGCATGTAATATTGAACGTGACCCATTTCATGATGCGCCGTGAGGAAGTCTTCGTGGTTCTTTTGAGTGCACATTTTGATCCTGCAAAACGGTATTAAGCAGTATACTGAAAGGTGGTTGCAGGCAACACTAGCTGATGGCGCATAAAATTGAAACTCATGGACAGTTTTCAGCACAATAAAATAAATAAAATCTCCCCGGATTTTTCTAGCTTTGTGTTTTTGGCCTGAAAAAGAGGCGAGATCGTCATCAGAAATTATGGCATGCGCTCTTACTTGCAGAATTGTGAAAAGGCTAATTTTTTCCTGTTTTCCGCCAAATATTTGGGATTTTTTAATGTTGAATTTTTAATTCCTCCTAATTTTATAAAATTCCTTCTTTGAAAAAATTTACAATTATTGATATCGACATACAAGGGTTTTTTCATACGTTTTGAGAGTTTTTAAATAAAGCCAATGGAGTTTTCACAATTCCAAAATAAATTACTATACACGCATAGCCACATCATTTGGCAACACTTCAGTGCTGTTCAACATACTCTAAACCAATTTTCATGCCATAAACCATCATAATACAATAGTGGCAAAATTGAATTCTGTTGAAATTGATTAACCTGTTCTTTGATGGTGGAAATGTGGCTGTCTCTTTCCTCAAAATCAATTAATATCAAGTTGTTCTTCACTGTTGGGAACAGATAGAAGTCAGAGGGTGCCTAATCAAATAACTCAATTTTTGGCTCATTTTGTGATGGTTGAATTCATTGCATGAAGAATAACGCATCGAAATCGGCGGAGAGCATGTTGAAGTGTTGCCAAATGATACGTGAGAAAAAATAAAAAGTTTCGGAATTTTTAAAACTCCATGGGATTCAAAAAGTATCAAAACTGATCAACAAACTCTCTTAAATTTCATGCTTGCGATAAAGACCTTTTTTGCCTCTTAACTAACAAACCTGAAGTCGTCTTTTTCAGCAGAGCACATGTCCCAAGCTGACGCGTGACAAACCATCTCGACACCCGGTGGACGAACAAGGACGCTTTTATTCCAGAACGTCGACGTCATCGGCATCAAACCAATCGACGTGAAAAACTCCTCCGCTGTTCGGAACATTTTGAGAACCGTGTATCCCTGGAAAAACAATTATTTGAAAAACACTGAATACCGTTCCAAGTTAATATAGAGAGCAACGATTTGTGAGCAATTATTTTCGATTTTTTCTATGAACGGGATCATATTACCAGAAATTCTGATCTTTATCCTTATAATGGCACCTGATTGTTGAGTGACTCGGTGACATCTATGTGAGGCAGTCCTTTGAAAGGCTGCACAATGTCTTCCAGATAATTCCATGCTTGAGCCCACGGATTTCCTGGAAGAAAAACAAAGCCAGTCCGCAAAGGTACGCAATGAAAAACCGGCGATAAATTGCCAATCCAAATATACATTTTTACGGGAAGATAAGTCCCAAATAAATTCCAGCTGGATTTTAAGGTAAGCTGGCTCGGAAGTGAACTCTTCATGACAACAAACGATCGTTCAAATCATTTATGTTAATCGTGATATTAAAATATGGCATCGGAAACCATTTTGCTCAATTTCCATGTACAGAAAGAAATATTTTGAACGTTTTTTCCCCTTTTTCGAAGTGAAATCGAAGTTTTTAAAAAAATATGGAGCTTTCTTCCGGATTTTGAATTGTTCAATCATTTTTCACATACCGTGTGCTGTATATCATTCACACTGAATTCGAGAACTAACTTTATCGGCTTTTAAAAAAACATTCCAATGCTTTTATACCATGGCCGACAAAAACGACAAAACTTTCTTATTTGAATCACTCCTGAATTTCTTCTATGTTTACAAGGCCGTAGTATTTTCGATGACGATTGCTTTTATATTCAATTCGATATGACAGTGATTATCATGAAAATTAGAAACAAATCCATAACGTTTAAAAAGAATGGAAGGCAATATAACGCAAATATTTTAATGACTACTGTATATTTCTGACGAAGAAGTCAAAGAATGGACGTTTGCCAACAATGTCATCTTCTGCAAAATATCGATCTTGATGTGTTTAAAACTTGAGAAAGTATCCGCCATTCGTGTTGCCAGTGAACGGAACAAATTCTCAGTTTTGCTCTTGAATCCCGCTTTTTGTCATTTGGTTCAAAAATGAACAGTTTTCCATTTCAATCCCCCGAAAATGCCCTGTTCACGACGTTGAACAAGGAGTATTTTTTTTATAGATCACCTGTGATATGCGCTGGAATCGGTCCTTTCTTGTCAATTTTGTCAGGTATGTGCAGGTGCTCAAAATCAGACTGTTTTCGCACGTTAAAAAACATGTCGCCTCGCTCAAGAACGGTTTGGAACAGCTATAGGCTCACTTTTAGCGATTGCAACATGCTTAGGCAGGTGTACTCGGCTGCATTTGCGAATCCTGCGTTGAAATCAAAATCGTTTTCGCAAATTATATGCTAAATTTGGAATACAGTAGATTGCTCGTGTAAATTCACCCTCCTTTTTCGCAGTGTCGTTCACACTCGTCAGGTAATTTGTGTAAAGTTGCCTCATTTTCCGGCCGGTCGCGTCTCGCCAAGCGACCCAAATATGTTGCAGCAACTCGTAGTTTCTCGATGTGGCCGTCAGCTCAGTTATCTCTGGAAGAGTCATCAGTTTCAACATGAATCAAAATTGAATAAGGAGGTCGTGTGAATATATTTCGAGCTATACCAGGGTCTAGATGCAGTCCGCATTTACCATCTGGCAAGCAAATGGTGGCAGTTGAATATATCTTTGACATTTCAGAAGTGCCTCCTCGCAACTGTTGAAGAAAAAAAGAAATGATTCAATTTTCAAAACTCTCACAGTTTATTTTTCAGTTCGCATCTGAATGTATTGCTTATTATTTTGCTTTTACAGCATATTTTGCTTATAGCACTGACAATTAACCAAAAAATGAGCTGATTTCCAAAACATATCATGTGACGCAGCCCCACATTTTATCAATTTTAATATTTTAAATTACTGGGGCTCCAAAATATATTTTTTTCTCCTTTATCGGAATTTTTATGGGACATTTTTACAAGTTTTTTTTCATGCACAACTTTTTTTCATTAGGAAATCATTTCGAGTGCCGGCAAAAATATGAAGTAGCACCTTGACATTTGGAAAGCTAATTTTACCTTCCCACAATAGGTTTCAAAAGTAAACTTTTGTTTTCAAGCATCCTACGGAGAAATGAAAATGTGAAAAAAATTATAAACGGAGTTCTTATTATAGCATCTACACGTACACCTTATTTTTTAAGAATTTTCTACTGCTGTAAGATACATGGGGACACGAAAAGCAACGTGAAAAAAAATTTCAAAAGAATCACGGGAAAAAATTATGCGGCCCATTATCAGCATAACGTATTCAAACGAAATTTTACATAAGTGACACAAGTTTACGGCAATTAAAATTAAGCGCAAAATTGTTTGATTTCCAAACCAAATTAAGTGAAGCAGCAAAATGTGGGCAAATGTTTGATCGAAATGTGGGCATTTTATTAGTGTCAATTTTAATATTTTACGCTACTGGAGCTCCATGTCTCTCTTCCTCCTTTTTTAAAATTTGTATGAGAACGGCTTTGTTCATATTGACCAATTTTTTTTTCATTAATTTACCATTATTTCCCCTAGCCCATGGAGTAATTTCACGAAAGTATGGCTCAAAATTGCGTTGATGTCAGCAATGTTTGCGTTGATGGCGAACCCAGTTTGACAGAATAAATTTTTTTTCAGTGTCATTCCTAGCACTTTCTAATAGTTTTTGTAAATGCAGTGGCTCATTTAAGCAGCAAATAAAATCAATGCTTACAGTGTCATTCATTCTTGAACCAACGTCTGTCCGATTTTTCCGTATGTCCGCCTGGATCAGTCCTCGAACCGAAGGGCTGAACCTCTTCCAATTCGGGAAAGGCCCGTTTTCGCCGAAAGCTTGCTTTTGACACGTGTTGAAAAACGCGCTTTTCTCGTTGTACTCCAGACCAGCTGCATTCTGTTACGGATTAAATTCATTTTTGGAATCAAAATCATGAAAAAACGAAGGGTTGGTTCATGAGTTTTGAGAATATTCTAAATAGATCCAGCAGAGTTTCAGCAGCAGTTCCAAATTGTTATTATTACTTGCATAGGCCAATTTCATTTGGCAACACTTGAGTGCTGTCCAACGCAGTCTCCGCAGATTTCCATTCATTTTTTCTTGAAATAAATCCAATGATCAAAAGAGCTTGCCAAAAATTGATAGGGAAGTTAGTTGATCAAGCAGCTGCGCTTTGACAATAGAAACGAGGCTGTTGCTGTCATCAAAATCAATCTTTTTTCAGGTGGTTATTCACCATTGGGAACAGCAAGAAGTCACAGTGTGCAATCCTTTTTTTTCAGAAAAATTCAACAACAGAATGTTGGAAAAAATTAATTGACAAAAAGAATACTGTGATACTTCTGGCTGTTCCCAACAGTGAAGAACCACCTAAAAATTGATTTTGATGACAGGGACAGCCTCCTTTCTGTTGTCAATGAGCAGCCTCATCAACTAATGAAATTATCAATTTTTGGCGCTGTTTTGATCAATGGATTGATTGCGTGAAACAGTGCATTGATATTGGTGGAAGCCACGTTGAACAGCACTGAAGTGTTGCCAAATAATGCAGTTACATGATCAATGACAAAAATTTGAAATTGTTCATACTCTGTTGAATGTATTTCAACATCTTTCAAAACTTCTAAACAATATCCCCCATATTGATTATACGCGCTTCAGGAATTACCCTTACCAAATGTGCTCCTTGCAATGAAGAATTCAAAATTTTTTTGGCCACTTTTTGCCTTTCTTTTTACATCTTTATTGAGTATGGACTTTTTAAATATACTCTGATGCCTCATCAATTAAAAAGAGAGCTTTCCCTGTATGAAAGGAGTTTGATGGACAAATTTGAAACTGGCCTTTTATATTTTTTGCATTTTTAAAATTTATTTGTCTAGTAAAAGAAAAATACCTTCAGAGACAAGCACGGTTCTTGTCATGGGTCCATTAGATCCCAGACAAAGAAATTGAATTGTGCAGCCATCAGAATGCAAGTTTTGAATAAGAACTCATGTCTTTTCAGAGGAGTTCATTCTCATTGCCCAGATCATCATTTGGCTGTTAATTACATGCTTGTTTAGAATGGCAGAATCAATTGTAAGATTGGTGGTTTAGCTCAGAGGAATGAATAAGGTAATTTAAATTAAAGGGCGCTTCAACACAAGATTTCTTTTTCTCCTTGCAAAGAGGAATGAATGCTTTTATACCCAGGTGCTCAGGCTGGGTCAGGAAGAAATCAGGTGGTTTCTGGCTCAGGAGTGATCAATTTTTTGAAAATTGAGGAAGTGATGACCACTTCTTGGCCTTTGGTGAGGCTCAGGGAGTTTTGCAAAAACAGGATTTTGGCAATGCTCACTGGCCTTGAGATGCAACAAGGTTTCTGAGCTGGTTGCAGCTGGATGCAGCAGCTGCGCCGCTTTGGGACATGACCATTCTTAAGCAAATGTTTTTTAGCGTCTAAAACTTGTCCACCTGGAACTTCATCAACCTCATATTTTCTATAATATGTTATACTATCCATTGCATGGCTAAAAAATATGAAGTTTAAGATAATGCTGATCTGTTTCTAGACAATGGAAATCTTACGCTTATGTGTCCCAACAATACTTACATGTTGTCAGAGATCCTTAGATCTTTGACAAAGAATTCAAAATGAAATTAACAAAATGCAGAATAGGCTATTTGCGGCCAAGACCAAGTCTCCAGGAACTGTTGTAATTTCAAACTTCACAGGTTTTAATAATTGGTTTTCAATTTCAGGTATTCAACACCTTTCAAAACAAACAGCAAGACTTCACTTTGCTTTTGACTTTGTGCTGTTTGTTTTGAAAGGTGTTGAATACCTGAAATTGAAAACCAATTATTAAAACCTGTGAAGTTTGAAATTACAACAGTTCCTGGAGACTTGGTCTCAGCCGCAAACGGCCTATCATGCATTTTTTTTCATTTCATTTTAAATTCTTTGTCAAAGATCTAAGGATCTTGGACACATGTCATGAAATGAGAACAAAAAAAAAATTAAAAAGTTTTGTAGTTCAATCGAGTATCAAGGAAATGTTTTCAAAACGAGGGCCGCAGCAAAGTTCATGATGTATCATCTATACATACTCATAAGAGTGTAAAGAATTGGTAAATTGCCCACAAACTTTGATTCATGTCCCAACCAAATCATTCAACTACGCTGTGCTATTTTCCGTCAATCATTAATGTTTTCACTCACAGCTTTGGCTTCCGATTCCTCGGTGATGTTGGACTGATATTCGAACTGAGCAGCGCTGTTCACGTGGCAAACGTGGTTGTGTTTGATTTCCATCCGGTCCAGGAAATCTTTCGCTTGTCGCTTTTCGATTTCAATCGGACTCAGAAGAATTCGGAAGGTCTTGAGTTGAGTCGGGTCAGGTTCGAGATAAAAACGTTCGATGGAACCATCGACGGATTCGCTGATGTTCGCAGCATCGATTCGATCGAAATAATTGATAAACAGAACTAGGGTTTTCACGATCACGCGGACTGAAGCACTAAACATATTTTTTTCGGTTTAGGCGGACAAATTTTCTCAGTTTATGCTGTAAAAGTAAAAATAGCGTAATGAAAAACCATGTTGAATTGTTTACTGCAGGTGAATTTTGGTACAAACACTTCCATCAAGGACCTAAATTTTTTACGACAGTACTGAAAGAAACTATGATTTTTTTGGAATCAAAATTAATTTCTTGGAGTCCGAATTTTTTTACGGTCAAATCAAAAGATTGCCGAAAAATTGATGAAGTTTTCCAGCAGGATATCATCATAGAAAAACTGTATCTCACCCAAGCAACAGAGTTTCCGAGACAAAATAAACCTTTTATTATAACAGGTATTTTGATGGGAGTTCATTTGCGATTTTCTTCCAAGAAACGTCCTTGACACTACCGTGAGCAAATCGATTCAGAATTGCACTCATAAAAAGCAGAAAACAATGAAGCAAAATTTATAGGAATTCTAATCGTATATGGGAAATATACTGTAATTCATAAGCCCCTAAAATTGCATGTTGATGCAATGCATCTCGCAATTTGGTCTGGATGAAATTTACGTTTGGACCTATGGATATATTGAATGCATTGATTAATAATAACTTTTTTGAACGGAAGTCATTGTTACTGAATTTCACCTGTATAAACCAAGATCTTGCAACAAACAATCACCATATGGTTTCTACCGCATTTTTTTCGTTTTTCACGTTGCAAAAATAATCTTGAACCTTCTAAACGTTGAAAGAAATTAATCATATGCGTGTAGAGAAATGATTTTGGAAAATCGGACGAAACCGCACTCGCACAATAGCTTCAAAAATAAATCTGGAAAAAACAATTAAATTAAAATTGTTTTGGGTCAAGGCCAATTATATATCATTCGAAAATAT